>VYZV01020061.1:9764-22930 GCA_013401275.1 Pandion haliaetus | reverse complement strand
AATCTCAAAGTTTTTTATAACAACTTTTATTAACAGTCACTTCTTTCTTACACTTTTTTAAAATCTTTGGGATAAGGTCCTTTCTATTGGTACTTTATACTGCCATTCCATCACGTTACTCCTAAATCATTTCCATATTTCAAGATTCTAAATGAGAAATAAGGTTTCTTCCCATTTTTTTGTCTTACACAAAACCAAGAAACCTTCCTCTTTAAATTTCAGATTCAACTCTTCCCTTGTCCTTTCATCAAACTCCTCAAAGAACAAGCAGAACAACTTATTTTTTTTTATTTATTGCTACAGCATATTTTATTATGAATGCACTAAAGATCCTTTGAAAGGATCTGGTTAATTTTACACCACTAAATATATCATATATAAACACCCCCCTCCCCAATCTTAAAGGGAAAATTAAATGATTCCTCAATATGCTTTAATGTTCATGGAATCAATTTGATTCTTAAATTTATGATAGCGTCTTGCACAGGATGAAGTCTTCATGCATAGAACACATAATATGACTTTGATAATTAAATATGCAGGAATGAAGGAAACAATATTTTACCTGAAATTGCAAGATTCTATTAATAAAATATAGCCCCAAAGGTCAAATGATTTACATGTGTGAGAACACTGATTTAAATTCCAACTAATAATAGTCTAAAAATGTTAATCAGAACATGCTGCAACATATAGGTCTTAACTCAGTCACACCATCGCCTTGTCACACTAACTTGGAAAGTGAAAAGGACTGTAAAATGTATGTGAAAAAGAAACTGGTTTCTTTAACTTCTCTTACAAGATGAAAGGGTTTTAGTGAGCACTAAGTTAGTTATCATTTGCTCTTGTAATTCAAATTGGATACCTTTTTTGCTGGTGAATGGAAATAGTAATTCCTTTAGCTGGACAAAATGAGGAACCTATATATACTACTTGTGTGTGTGTGTATGTGTGGATGGCTATATACACCACAGTTTTGCTGTTAACGTTAGAAAGTAATGTAGAAACAAATAAATACCTTATGTGTAAAACCTACCAAGGTTTCATTATTAAGCACCCTCTCAGGTTTATGCTGTAAACATTCTTTTTTGTCTCATCTGTGCAATATCCCTGGATTACCATTGATAATATACGGAGGCAATAAAAGTTGCTGGTCATCTCAGATTTTCTGGAGTATTGTTCACTTTATGGGGTCAATTTTTAGAAATTTGTCATTTCCGTAGCGCTTACAATTTCCTGATATTAAAGTGTTAACACCCAGCTGGAGAGAGTTCTACCATTCTGAAGTCCTTCTTTTACATCTGCTGTGCTGCAACAGAATCAAGTATATTTGAGTCCACATTTTTCTATTTGTTATTTAATAGTAGTGATATCTTGTTGAAGCTTCCAGAATGGAGCTGTAAACTTCCTATAGCTGACACGTTACAAGAACATTGCTTAAGTACATCTCTCCAGTTCTCACCAAAGAAATAGGAAGATTTTGTTTCAGCATATATTTCCCCTCTGAAAGATATCACAACATTCTACTTGTCTCTTAAGGAACATTGAAGATTTACTTCCTTTAGGAATGTATTCTCACCAAGTTCAGAACTATGTGCAACATAATGCTAGTATCAGCATCAGAATGCCATTTCCCTTCTCTAGATGCTTTAAAAAGAAAACAGCCTCCTTCCCCCCCCAAAAAAAGAAACAAAACAAAAAACCCCATCAAAACCCTAACTCACACCTATTTAACATGAATAGGTATTTCAGAATCTATACTTCTAAGCATAAAAAGTTATATCCTTGTGTTTCTTACAGATCTGTGCAGGATAACTTCTTTGCAACCACGGAGGGGCTTTGTGGCTACCCAAAAGAACTTCAGTAAAGAACATTTCAGTGATGAACAGCAGCATTTCTTCCAAGTAACATGTCCCAGTTTGTGGAGAAAAACCCACACAAGACTATCTTCATTCTTTCTTAGCACTGCTTTTTGGTAGTTAAGTGAAACATGATCATTCCTGGTTTAAAATCTTACCAGAGGATAAGAATTCTGTCTAGGTGATTCTAACAGGCCTGTTTGGTTCTGAAAGAGGTTATAGGGATGAACTTGCATTATACAGCACAGGGGCTTAAAGAAGAATTTTAAGACCTCTTTTTTTTTTTTTTTTTTTTTTTTGATATTCGTTTGCCTAAACGTACAATAGTAAACTGTACACATAGAGCACTGACTTACGATACTGAATAATATATGTCACTATTTCCCTGTAGTCCTGTTACCTATAACTATAAACTATCTCTTATTTTATATGTCAATGGTAATCTCTTTGGAGCAGTAACTGCACGTGGTGTGTCTGACCAATGAGAAGCATATTAATGAATAAAACACCTCTGTTCACAGCAGTAAAGAGAATGCTACATAACAAACAATTAACCTGAAGATGGGTTGCTGTGAATAGTTGAGGACACTTGGGTAAAACTTATAATGTTACTCTATTTTTTATATTGTTGATGTTTTACGTATGTATATTCTAGTATGTTTACTTTTAAAATTTAAATAACTTTTTAAATAAATAATATCAAACAGCAAATACGGAAATTATTTCTGCATACAAGAAACAGTTCCTGTTCTTAAACAAAGTTACTTCTTTTTGCTCTTGCCTATCCAAGATCCTCCAGTTCCAATCGATTTCAGTGTATTTAAAAGTTTTATCCCCTCCCTCCACATAACCCCCCACACACACTTTGTTTTGTCTGGTTATCAGATGCTGATGCGTAGAGGATTTATATCAAAATTCTTGCAGATACTCAAACATTGCACTGACATTAGATAAGATGTTGCAGGTGTGGAAAGCAGCACACCATTGAAGTAAAATTAGTTCTTCTTTACATGGACAAGATATGAAGTAATCTGAAGAGTTTACAATACTGTTTTTATCTGAAGATGCTGGCTGGCTGCAAGTAGCAAAGCAAGTTTCTGAGACTAAGTCCAGATAATAATTAAAGGTGTACAAAATGGATTAGATAACCTAGTGTTTTACACTTAGGAAAGGAGATGGGCTACGTAAAAAAAAATTAAAAAAATTCACTGCTCAGAATATCCCTCAAGCTTTACTAAGGGTGATCGGGCTGCTTTTTACTTTACCCTGATGTAGGTCAACTGAAACAGTACCTCTCCTTAAATCTCCAGCCTTCACTCTAATTTCTGAAAGACTCTCTTAAGCATTACAAGTACTTCTTCACTTCAGTATTCTGTCCCTTGAAACAGTGACTAAAGTGAACTTCATAGAAGTCAGCTGAGCCAGAGATTTACAGTTCACTTGTCTAACACAAGCACAGTGTCCTCTTGAACTGCGAGAGCAAGTCAGCCAACTCCAGGAACACATTCAGCAGTTCAGAAATAAATCTACTATACCTAACATTGTAAAGGTTACTTGTATTATGGATATCTTTTTGCTTCCAGAAGCTGACGAAGATTTTTGCCACACACACACACTAATTTAAAGGGAGCACACAATAGTATGTTGTATTTTACACTGTTGGCAGTCCTGATCTCTTCAGCAACATCCAACAGTGTAACTTCTTGCAAGATGGTTCTGTATTCATATGAGATTGTGGTGGGTTGATGCTGGCTGGGTGCCAGGTGGCCACCTAAGCCCTTCTATCACTCCCCGCACCTCAACTGGACGGGGGCGGGGGGAGAAAAATATAACAACGCGCTCCCGGGTCGAGACAAGGACAGGGAGAGATCACTCAACCAATTACCGTCATGGGCAAAACACACTCGACTTGGGGAAAATTAACTTAATTTATTGCCAATCAACCAGGGTAGGGTAATGAGAAATAAAATAAAATCTCAAAACACCTTCCCTCCGCCCCTCCCTTCTTTCCGGACACAACTTCACTCCCGGATTCTCTACCTACCCCCTCCAGTGCCACAGGGGGACAGGGAATGGGGGTTACAATCAGTTCATCACACGTTGTCTCTGCTGCTTCATCCTCCTCAGGACAGGGCAGGCCTCATCTCTTCCCCCGCTCATCTCTTCCCACGGGAGACAGTCCTCCACGAACTTCCCCAACGTGGGTCTTCTTCACGAACTGCTTCAGCATGGGTCCTCCCATGGTGTGCAGTCCTTCAGAGCAAACTGCTCCAACGTGGGTCCCCCGTGGGGTCACAAATCCTGCCAGAAAACCTGCTCCAGCATGGGCTCCTCTCTCCACAGATCTGCAGGACCTGCCAGGAGCCTGCTCCAGCACGGGCTTCCCACAGGGTCACAGCCTCCTTTGGGGACCCNGGGGGCCCGCCTGCTCCGGCGTGTGGTCCTCCCCGGGCTGCAGGTGGATATCCTCCCTGGGCTGCAGGGGGACAGCCTGCCTCACCATGGTCTTCCCCACGGGCTGCAGGGAAATCTCTGCTCTGGCGCCTGGAGCACCTCCTCCCCCTCCTTCTTCACTGACCTTGGTGTCTGCAGGGCTGTTTCTCTCACATCTTCTCACTCCTCTCTCCAGCTGCAGTTTCTGTTAGTCCCCACAACTTTTTTTTCCTTCTTAAATATGTTATCACAGAGGCTCTACCGCTATCACTGATGGGCTCAGCCTTGGCCAGCAGCGGGTCGGTCTTAGAGCCGGCTGGGGTTGGCTCTGTCAGACATAGGGGAAGCTTCTAGCAGCTTCTCATCAGAAGCCACCCCTGTAAACCTCCTCCCCCCCACCAAAACCTTGCCACACAAACCCAAGACAGCAATGCCATGAAATTCAGAGAAATTATCTGCTTTAGCATGGATTATAACACAATGCATAATAATGCGTGAAATATTACTTCCTGTGTATTTAAGTAAAGCAAACAAAATTAAACAAAGTTAATAAAACTGTAGTGTACTTAACATCAACAGCTACAGGAACAAAATTGTTAAGTTCTAACATTTACCTATTTAACTGAGCAGTTAGAAACAGAATTTAACTTTTAAAAGTATTTTAAATGTCATACAAGCTGTATCACGCCTAATTTGTTAGTTTCATATTATGCACATTAATGCATACTTTCTAAAAATGCATTGTTTGCTTATTTCTAGAACTCATTCTATTTCTATGCCTACCTTGTAAACACATTTTAATACTCTTGAGGCTATTCAGAGCTAATCTGGTTTTGTTTTGTAGTATAAGTGTTGTAAGAATGATCTATTTCTTCTGTCAGTAGTAAAAGCAGACATGCAAACTTAATTTGGTTTTACTTTACAGGGCATTTCTTTTAGTTTCTATGTATAGTCTCCATCCCTTTTACACTATGTTCATGGTGGCCTATATTTTCTATTAAACAGTGCAAATAATGTTTTAATTGTAAAGCTATTTTAAAAGAATTATAGTTCACAATTATTAAATAATTTCTATAATTATTCAAATTAATATACACTGTGAATAAAACCTATTTTGTGCAAGTGTATTGTTCTGGGTTTTCTTCTCAGCTGGATTGCAAATTAATCTTAAGAAATCTTTTTGTGGGTCTACTGAGAAAGTTTGGAGAAGTCATCTCTCTGCTCCATCTGTAAAGTATTTTACAAAAGAGCAAACTATCATATATATTTTAGAAGCTACACTTGAGAAGAGTTATATTGAAGAACAATTCAAGAAATACTCATAATGTTTTTGTTCACTTGTTGCAGTAAAGTTACGTAAGAAAACCAGGTAAAAAAATCATTACACACCAACTTGAAGTAATGATGTAAAGATTTATCTATACATCAGATTTGTTACTAAAGAACTAATCGCAGGGTACTGAAAACAATGAAAACCTTCACAGGTTTTTGTATATAGACCAGCAACTGAACACATGTGGAAAAAGGATCCCATGCACTGAGGTTCAGGTTAAAAATAAAATAAAAATAAAAAAATAAATTCACACAATGATTTTCACCAAATGTGGATCACCTGACCTGCCTGAAGATAGCACAGCAACATTAACTTATAGTAAATAACATGATTATTTCTGTTTCATTAATTTAAATAAATATTCTAAATATAAGTTGCTTTTGGTAGTTGTAAATTATCTTAGGTGAGATTTCTTAACATCATACGGTGTTATGTAGCACCATTCAACAATCGGTCAGAAATCAAGTGATGACAGAAAAGAAAGATGGAAAAGGATCAAAATTAGAAATAAACACATGCACAAGCTTTAGTTGTAGATACACTCATGAAACAACTCATCTTCCTGTCAGCTAAGTAAAATACAGATATTTTTTTTCTTTTTTTTTTCCCAGGTAAAATTTCAGGATATATTTTGAAAATATGGGGGGTTGGGCGGAAAATCACTATGTATATATGTAATGAGTTAGGTACCATAAAAGTAGTGAACTTGCACAACAGTGGGAATATCAATTAAACTATGGTTTCATAGTTTACATGTTTCATTTTATGCCAACAATATGAAGTACTTAATTTCTAGTGAAACATTGTCATGAAAAATCAGTACAGAAGTAGTTGCTCATGCACCCACAATATAAATACAATACATAGAAAACAAAACCCTGACATTTATGAAATTTGTGGTCAGCTGAGTGTACAGTTCTAACACACTGCATAATGAACGTACATCATTTAAAAACTTCAGATAAAAAAAACCAAGAAAAGTTTCAATTAGTCATTCTGGAGGGGAAAAAAAAAAAAAAAAGAGAGCAACTATGTATTTAGATATCCACTGGAATACATAAAACTCAGTCTATTCCCCTAACTAATAAAAAAAAAAAGTGTGATAGCAAGCTATCATTAATCAAAAGAAATGTATCGGGGTGAAAAAGGGAAAAAAGAGGGACTAGCATTCCTCTCCTTAGCTTGTATTTTTCATTTGAGATATAATTTTGAAAAATCATTAAAAAGAGAGTATTGGAACACAAATAATGACATGAGTTTTTGTCTTTATGTTCTTTCACACTCCATATACTGTGGTTTTTTCTGCTACTACTATTTGGAATGCATTCAAATGCTTCCCAACACTCAAATATAGAATATTTCAAAATACAAAGAGACTTGATTATCCTAATTCATCAGGTGAGAAAATTAAGACATTGAAGGACAAAGGGTCTTACTGAAGTGGTCATACTCGAATTTGATACTTCAACAGCTTTGCGGCAAGCAAAATACACAATTGTCTTTTAAAAAGTTCAGTTACACCACTCAAATTTCTTCAGCCTTGGTTCTCTGTTAACAAATTGTTTTTCAAATTACTACAGAAAAAAAGGTGAAGGTTTCCCTCCCCCCACAACTTTTGTCCATACAACTTGCATACAACTGCTCCTATAAAACTTGCTAGCTGAAGTCCTTTGGATGCAAGGCACCTTTTCAAGCAAGATATCTTTAGTGTTCCCTGCAGCCACTACGAAGTAGACATTTTCTTTGACCTCAAAGCAGCATGCAGGGTAGTAAAGCAGCATTACAAACCCCAGAGGACATAAATATCTATACCACAGAACGTGTGTTTCCAAGGAAGATTTATTCCACTGAAGCATGGAAATGCCTTCATACAGAAGATCTCTGGGGTTTCATCTGAGTATTTTAATTAAGTGCAAATGCCAAAACCAAAATCCTATTAAAGTTCTAGTTTTGGTCTTGAGTTTCCCCAGGTGGTAAATGTGATATGATAACATGTCACAATGGGGGGAAAACCAGGAGGTGTTCAAAGCATCATTGAGCAGAATTACTCAAGAGTAATATGCACACGCTACTTATCACATAACTTAAGCAGGACTGTTTAATTGAAAAGTGTGTAACGTGATTTGATCTGCCAAGCAGCCTTCAAGGTTTTAGTGATAAAACCCTTTGGAGATAACTTATCCTTAATAGCACAGTGTTTGCAGCATAGGATGAACAAAGGAGCATTGCTGAATCCCTGTTTTTACTGTGAATATCTTGGTATGATTACCTATAAAACTTCACAAAGACCGTCTCTTCAGAAAATGGAAGTCACCATCAACGTTAAAACCAAAAGATGACTGAGGTCCAGACTGTTGTCTATCACTACATGCAAGGGAAATCTCCTTACCTCACAGAGGGCAAAACATTAATTTAGAGATAAATAAGAGGGATTGTATAATCTGACGCTTTGCATCAGTAGGGAACTACAGTTAATGATCCAAGAAGGCATTTCAAGTCCTGTTAGATATGGACAGGCAAAAAACTGCACTGCAGTATGTGGGTTTTGCAGCATATGAACATTGTTTTCATAGCCAGAGAGTTAAAAAAAAACAAAACAAAACAAAACAAAAAACCAAAACCCAAACAAACAACAAAACACCAACGAAAACATAGTCTGATCAACTAGAGTTTCAAGTGCATATAAAATTCCAATAAAATTAACTCATTTGCGGGGGAAATTACGAGCTGTGGCACCAAAATACTGGATATGAATATGGTCAAAAAGGGGTTGTATAAGATTGGCCTACAAGATCAGTAAGGGATCAAATAAGTCTATATTTTACAAACAACTAGTAGTAGAATTGTTGAACTAATTAAGATTAAAAATAATAGTATTTCTTAAAGAAAAATAGTACAAAATATGTTGAGTTTGAAACAATTGTTTTGCACTTCAGACACCATTAAGTCGTTGTTCTGTTTTAGTTTAATCAATCATTACCTAAACCACCTTTTTTGTTTAGCAACCAATGCATATGAAGAAAAACCTTGAGAAAAACTGCATTCCATCTCATTTCTCTAAAATATAAGTATTTGCGCAAAGCTTTTCAAAGCTGTCCCCAAAGAGCATATTCTTCAAGCTGCAACCTATATCCTCTACGTTTTTCCTAAAGTTGCTTAAATCCTACCAGTATACTCACAAGAGTTGTGATCATGATTACGTTTTTAACCTCATGCAAAGTATATAAAAATAGAAAAAAGAGCTATGCTTCACTAAGACTGAAATCAAATCTGAATGCCAAATTTTTCTTTGAGTTTAGCTCTGGTGTTTCCTGCTAGACTCAAAGAGTTGACTGATATAAAAGGGTAGCAGTCTGAATATTAAGATGTAAGGAAGGCATATTAGAAGTTGAAAATCACTTAAAATCATTGACAAAGAATGATGCAACAGTGGAGCTGCAGAAAGAGGTAAAAGGAAATACAATATTATTAACTTTGAAATTAAGAGAAAAAAGTGTTCATAAACATCCTAGCCATATTGTTAATGTTAGAGTCTTCAACCCAAAACTTCCACTATACCATGTTAAAACTGCACTTTCTTCCCAGAAGATAGTGACCTCCTCTAAGTACAGAACTATACTGACTCCATAGCAGTGTGATTGTACCTCTTCCTAAAAACTCCCCTTCCTAAATACTCACATTTGAATGAAAACCAGGAAAGTCAGGGAAGTCTTTTTTCCTGTGAGCTTTGAAGTTCAGCCCTTCCCCGCCCCCCGCCTCTATGCACTTACGTATCTTTAAGTGAATAAGCTCTCCCCATGAAACACTCTTTACTTCTCTACTATTTCTGTAACACAACAGCTAATACATATTTATGGTCTTTTAAGCTAGTTATCTTAACCCAAATCAAGCTAGTTGTATCTTTAATTCATCTCTCATTTTCAACCAATGCAGAAACTAGAGCTTAATATTTTACTTTTTATATCTGTGGATGCAAGATCAAAGATGATTCACAAAAAGTTTAAAAGTTCCTTAGCTCTCGTGACTACACTGTTGCATAAATAGCTCCATTTTCTTTTAACCAAGGAACCTAAACTGAGTTATATGCCGCTGAGAAGATTTTATTTGCATTATGTTTCCTTTGTTGCCTTCTTTCTAAGGTCAGGTTTTCATCACTGCCTGCCTTAACATCATTAGCTAATGTACTTGGAGATCACCTCAGGTCGTGCTTATTCAGAGCAGACAAGTTCTACTGCATGGAGCTGATAAATCAAAGGGAACGCAGACTTGTTTAGAACAGAGATTTGTTTTGGATTCTCAACAGTTCTCCAGGACTGTCACGCTGCATACATACAAGTCCAGCCAGCCAGGGATGTGATTTTAAGGAAGGTTATCCTGCAATCAGTTCTAGATAGTGTTTTTCTGATGGATTCCAGATATTTTACAAGTCTTTCTCTGTCTATTCCTACATCTTTATTTCTCATGGTAATTTAAAAATAAAATAAAATGAAATAAAAAGATCAACTCAATAAACCATGGAGTAAGAATAAAAGACTGGATCTATACAAAGACTTGAAATTCCAACACAGAGATACTAAAGCATCATTAAGTGGTTGCCTAACGATGCAGTTAGGGAAGCCCCCATGCTCAGGATTCTGCTGTTGAAGTCTGCCCATGCTTTATGGTGCTTGTGGTTTGCCACCAATGAAAACTTGATCCACCAAGTGCTTGGATCTTAGAGGAAGGATTTTGAACAAGTCAGCCTGCTCATCAACTGAACACTTTGTATATTGGCTCGCAGTGTAAAGTGAAATATAGCTCTTCCTTCTGTTAGGAAAAAACCACTGCAAAACAAAACCCAAACCAAACAGCCAGATTACAGAAGACAGAGCACTGGCAAAGACAGATACTTAACTTCCCAGTGCAGTAGCCAAAAAATAAGTGGGTTTTTTTTTATTTACCAGTTTCTCCAGGAAATGTACAGGGAACCGTTTGGCAGCAGTGTGTTTAAAACATCTTTGTTTGAGGTTTAGTTTATGTGACCTTTGTGGCTCTGCCAGCCGTAAGTAATGTTACTGACTTGGCCGTCCTTGCTGCAACAGCAATAAACCAGTCTCCTCCCAAACCACTTTCTGAGTGAGCTCTTTATGAGTGTGAACTCGGTAGGTTTGTGGGAGGGCAACTGCAGAGGGGTAAGTGAAGAATTTGGCAGGGCTGGGGAGGGGGTGGAAGGGAAAAGGTTCTAATACCCCCAACAGACCAAAGCTCCCTAGTCTCCTCAAACAACTTAGAGCCATTTGACAGCCCCTTTCCAACATCCTCTGACTCATCTCAGCCACCAAATGTATTGGCAACCTCAAAAACACCTCTGCTGCTGTGGGGCAGGAATTGCTCTCCCTCGAGGATCCTGAAATAACTAAGTTATTTTGTCCTTATCCTTAGGCCAGTGAATTTCAGATACGGCTTACACTATTGAAAAGCCTTGAAACAGCTTTTTAGGAAAGGAGAGTCTTCATTTTTGTCTAATGCCTAGGCATCTTAATGTAGGCTGTAGAGAAACATCACTCTTAAATGGGGATTCACATCCCTGAACCCTCTTCTGGATTTGAGTGTCTAAATCCTTTCCTTCAAATAGCTTTTCTTTCAAAAAAGCTCCCAGGAAATAAAGAAGTGATACTGGTCTTTCAGCTAATGAATAGAACCATAGGTAAACCCAAGATGCTACTTCATTTTTCTTCTCTATTTGAAAACATTCAAACTACTCAGATAATTCCTCTTATTGCAATGCTTTCATTTCACATGTCATAAATGAAGAGCGAGAGAGATCACAACACTATATCCTACTAGGTCAAACACTCGTATGGTGCATTAAACAGCAGGAACTTGGCTACTGAAACTTGAACTGCACTAAATAACCTAATTTAACAGCTGAAAACTGATTCTATGATTTTAGCCAAAGCATTGCAACTCTGTCCAAAAATAAAACCATGTTTGGATTTGCAATCCAAGAAGCCTTGATGAATCAGATTCCCAGCATCTGCCATACATTGCAACTTAGAAATATTTTTGTTGTGTGCCATAAGCACAGTGTCATTTTTTAAGTGTTCACTTATTTCACAACCTAAAACTTTTCATAGTGTTCATGCAGGAAGTTATACTTTTTTTTTCTATAGCTGTTTTCTAGTCTTTGCATGGTAGAAGTTCAGAGCCAACAAAGTTTGAGTTTTAACTAGCCTAAGATGACATAAAAACAAAGTAAATATTAAATTATCGCTCAGCAAGACTAACACATGTAAAGAGAACAGAAGAGGTGCACTTTACTGATAATCAGCTTATACAAAACTGTGACTTTCTGTTTAACATCTTCACCAACTTTTTCCTTTTATCTGGAAGCAAATCCAACTGTTTCCCTTGATATGCTAAGGGCGTTCCATCTCATGAATGAAATGTAAAGGTCAATTTCTTCCACACTGACATTCACAAGAGTACATGGGGCATTCCACATAAAAATGTTTTGTTCATTGCTGATTGTCAGACAAGCCTGCCTTCTCAGCTTCCCCAGCTCTCTACTTCGTCATCCGAAGGAAGACTTGCAGCATAGATAATCACCATTGGGATTACTGAGCAACTAGCTAAGACTGCCAAACAGGTGGAAAAAAATCTAGTGTATATCATATGGGCATGTTCTTCATTTTGTTTGATGAAATAGCGGCTACCCTGCAAACAAATATCTGAATAAACCTTCTTTAGCATCTATGTAACTTTCTTTTATACAAATAGTGTGAATGTTAAGTGTGTTTCCACAATACTCTTCAAAGGTTAGAAGGATATTCCCACTTTAAAGAAATCTAAGAGCTTACCCCATGAAGTCTGCCATGTAAATAAACAAACAAAATCAACATTTTCAGCTGGTGCCTAATACTGAAGAAACCACAACTCCTTTGTTGCTTAGGTTCCTACTGAGGAATGGCTCCTTTTCTGACCCTGCATATGACAAAAACAGAAAAGCTGCCTGAAATTCTCAATCAGTATTATCAAAAAGAATTGCTTTATCATCAGATAGGCCTGATTCTAAGCATCCTAATATTCTTAGACCAGGCGTACCCGCTAAAGACAGCAGCACCAGGAATTGTTTCTCCCTCACATTTGCCTCATAGCTAGAGTATTTCTCTAAGGAGTTGAAGATTAGGTTCAAATCTTCTCTTCAGGGAAGCTCCCAGGTATTTCGGCACCGTGGTCAAGCTGCAAGGTCACTCATCTGGATATACGAGCCAATTTCAAAAGCCCAAAGGCGATTACTGTAACGCTGTAATTATGTCAGTACTTATCCCAATACTACAGTTGCTCAACGTGATGAGCTACATGCTGCCAAACCAGTGTTGGTTGACAGTACCCAGGTAGCCAGGTGTACATACAGATAAGTTTTAATTGTATTCAGTCTCTTCAGCAAACAGTGGCATTTATTTTTTTAAAAGGCTTCCAGATAAAATCCTTGCAAACAAATGCCTGTAAGATTGCCATCTGCACTGGGAAAGGTAGCAGAAACTACCAGAAGGGGGGGG
>VYZV01020060.1:103109-130292 GCA_013401275.1 Pandion haliaetus | reverse complement strand
CAAAATTTACAGCATTTGGAGATGTATTATGTGAAAGTTTATCATCTAGCTCTTTCCTATTACCAGTGCAGTGGCTTACAGTGAACTAGATGCCAGTGCTGGGCTGTGGTCTTGTAAGGGTGAGATTGTCTGTGACCCCGATTCTTTCCTTCAGACAGAAATGTTGCAATTCAAACACGTACAGAAAAATTTCTCCACTGTGTGGAGTTAGACAGAATAATGACCGTGCCGATTCATGTAACTTAAGGGGGGGGAGGGGAAATCTTGACTAAGCTTTGGCTGGAGGAATAAGGTAAGCTTTTTTTTAATGTTGTGGTCTGAAAAAAATAAAGGGAAAAAAAAAAGCTGCAAGGCTTCAAGAGTCATCTCTCTAGATGAAAATCTCTCTCTACTTTAGGAAGACTCTGTTAATTTTGGATCGATTTTGAAGATATATTTTTTTTCAGCTTCAGAGTACAATGGCCTTTGTACACATATATTTTTCTTAATTTTGGGATAGATGGGGAAGAAGTAATCATAGGATATTTAACTCCTAATGACTAATTTTTCTTAAAGTAACTCCCCAGATGAATTCTTGATCTTTTGTTCCACACTGGAGTTGCTTGGGGAGTTACTAGGCTTCAGGATGGATATTGAAGTCCTGAGCTGCTTTGTGTTTAAATTCAAAGAAATTTTCAACTACATCTGAAGGGAACAATGTTTATTTTCCAAAAGTGTGTTTAAAATAGTTTTCCTGAAATGTGGTACCTCTGCTTGGGGTGGATGCTCTACAGACACTTAATTTTTGTGACTGTAGCCATGTGCTGCATGAGTTGCAACAGGAGTCAGAGGGGAAAGACTTGTTGAGAGGTATCTCTTTGAGTGTGGAGTATTGAGTTTGGGGGAAAGAGAAAATCAAATGAGCACAAAAATAGTAAGATGTGGCCTTTCCAATCAGTGAGCATTTATTGTCTTTCAGAATGCATTGCTTCTGGTGAGAGTAAATGGCAATAAAGAGCAAATGAGTGCTGCAAGTTGGTCCATTGAATAATTAAAAATAGTTAAAAATTACATAATTGGCTTAAAGGTGCCTTATCAGCCCATCTAATGCCTTAGAGGTTCCCTCGGGCTTTATACTGACAGAGGGTGGATTTTTCCATGTGGTCAGTGCTGCAGCTTGTCATCTGTTTGTCTGGTGGAGGTTACTTATCTTTAATGCTACTGCCTGTGGCTTTTGGTTTTCTTACTGCCTTTCTGTTCGCAAATATTTGATTTGAACAAATGAGTCAAGAAAAATGTTAATTGCCCTTTGCATTAACTCCCAGGTTAGTTGAAAAAGCAACTTGGTGTGTAGAGCTGGTCAGCTATGGATCTACGGAACGATTTCAACCTGATCTTTCAAGATACGGTTACATATATCTCGAAGCTAAGAAGAGCTAACTCATGAATTTGTATTGGTGTGGGCTCCAGTACCATGTTTTTATTTGTGTTAATGATTTGGAGGTATCATTAGGAAGTCATTGTATTCTCCCAAACACCTAAAGACTGGAAATAAAGCTAGAAAGGAAACTGCAGTTGTCCTGACCAGTTCCTGACTTGTTGCCTAAGGGAAATCAGTTGCAATGAAAAATCTTGATTCTTAATAATGTCAGAAAGGATGGCAAGGATATAGCTCACAAAATCAAAGAGAGCTGGAAATGCAGCAGAGCACTTGGGGAAAATCCAGAAATGGTTTTCTCTTGTAAAGACAGGCATTGCACCTTATTAAAAGCAAACAGTCCTTTAAATGGTTTTGATAACCATTGCAGGAGGAATATTGCATTCATTTTGAGGCATCTTAATTAAGGAGGCAGTGGGGAAATTTAGAGAGGCTGTAGTCAATAATGGTAAAATTGGGGGGCAGAACAAAAAAGCTGGGGTGGGGGGAAGAAAGACTAAGTTTAGCTAGGCAAACTGGTGTCTACTGCCTTTATGGTCTGAAAGTTTCTGAAAGATTTAAGTACAAGAGGAAAAAAGAGAAGTGGAGGTTGTACAGGCTGATGTAACCACGAATAACGGGCCAGGATGAGCAAGCGGGGGGTCAGCTGCCATCAGGATGACTCTTCCCCAATAAATCCTGGTCAGAAACATCACGTCCAAGAGGAGAGGCAGAAATCATCTCGCTCAGGACCAATAAATTCAGGCTGCCCGGAGATCAGGGACATACATCTTAATGAACATTTCTTCCTGAGCAGGAGCAGGATGAGCTAATTGTGTTCAGTGCCCTCTGGCTTCCCTGTCTTGGATTCATGTTTGTTGGATTTAAGTGTCATTACAAGTAATCAGAGTTAGATATGCAGATCAGAGGAAGAAATGGCTGTGTCGCTTATTAGCTAAAGGAATGAAGTAATTAAATTTGCCAATTTAAAGCCACTTTCATCTCCTGTCTTTAGAAAATACTGACCCTGCAGATTTTTTTATGTGGAACTGTTCATTTCAATTTTGCAAGTGATGTTCTTGTCTGAGGCTTTGATAAACTGCTCTTGAAAATGTGTATTTAGAGAAGGGAAAGGAAGGAAACAGCCTTTGTGAGGGCTAAGTTAAGTAGCTTGCTTTCTCTGGTCACCCTGCATCTGTGCAAATGGGACACAGTGGTATATGGTTCCTTAAAGAAAAGTGGGGAGAGAAAAAACCCAACCCCAAACACCAATTTTTAACGAGTGACAGATTTTTCCAATCTCAGAATATACATTATTCTGCCATGGCAGAGAAAATGAGGGGAGAAAGATGAGATGCGTAAATTGCTATTTTTCTAGCATCTTGTAACTAGATTAGTTTTGTATATTCTTCCTTTGCCTCATAGAGGAAACAACTCTTTCCATGCAGTGCTAGATTTTGGGGCTAATAAGAAGAAATTGCATCCAGGCTTTCATGCAGTACTTGCAGTTAAAGTGAATAAAATTGGATGTCTTATTTAAACGTTAAGAGGGTAGTTGGAAGGTGCTTAATATTGTTGCTCTTCAAGGAAATGGGGAATTAATCACTGGAAGTGATGGATGGATAGAGAGGAGGCTTTTTCTATAAATCCCTTTAATTAGATTGCCGTGTTGGAGAGATTATGAAGTTGGTGTTGGGGACAGCTGCTCCCCCTGATTACAGCTCAGCTAATGCTGAATTAACGAGGGACAGTGAGCAAAGGTCTCCTTGTCCCAGCAGGCAGGACAGAGAAGCTGGGGGGAGGCATGGCTTCTGCTGCAGCGTTGCTTATGGAAGGGAAGGAAGATAACACACCACGTGCTGCTGACGATTGCCGTGGTTATAGGAGTGATGGCTTATGCACGTGGTGTTTGGAATTTAAAGCCTGAATAATTGGCACGAGGAAATTGGAAATCTAGAGATTATAACAGCAGGACTGTATGTGCTGTATGTATCAAGGGGCTAGCGACAGGCCATTCCTGCCATTGAGTTTAATGTTGTTATACATCTGTTTAAGGCACAAAGTGATTGGAAAAGTGATCTCATTAACATGTTTGCTGAATCTTTTAGTGATCAAGTGCTACAGTTTATTATAGCAAGGGGAAAACACGATGTAAAAGTCTCCTGGCCTTAAATTGAAGCTCGAAGTGATGTACAAAATCCAGTTCAGTTAATTACATATTCAATTCTTTTTGTCTGAGTGATTCCTCTTTGCGTCCCCCGCTCCTACCCCTGTCTGGGAGATGCCTTAACACAGAAGGGCAGTTGCAGAAATTCATTGCTTTTTGAGCATCTGCAAGAGATACTAAAAGTTGGTTGCAACAGATGAGGTTAAAGGGGGTGAGCCTCACCAGTGATCTACATCCTGCTGCCAGATTTGGGTGAGGAAGAGCCATTTTCAGAACAAAACAAGGGGCTAAGTTTTAATTGATCATTTAAGATGACAACCTCAGCGCTAGTTCTAGCCTAGAGGATTCCCTAGAAATCCCAGCAAACACCAAAATTCTTGTAGGTGGTATGTATTTGAAAGTAGCAGAGCAAGATAAATTCTCATATATTAGCTTAATTTGGAAAACAAATTGTGGCACTATGTTGTAGCTTTAAATGGTGATGGGTTACAGAGCCCAAAATGGAAACATACTGAAATTCTTTGATGGGATGCAGGAGAAAGTGTGGTTTTGCTGTGATGAGTGGCTGTGAAGTGATGCTTTTGCAGAGTTCTGGCTAAATAAACCGTGACAACATAGACTAAATGCAGTGAAAAATAAGGTACCACGCTGTCTTGGGTGCATCTCAGCTGGTGAGCTCCAGCTCGTGTGTTATCTCACTGTTATAACTGGACTGAGACAGAGTTGGTAATGATTTGTTTAAATTTGAACAGTGAGACCAGAGCTGAGTCTGGAAGAGAATTACCCAAAGTCTAGGTCTGCTCCTCACCCACAGGCTGCTTCACAAAGCATGGAGAGTCCTCTGCAGTGCTGGAGAAATGTCCTCCGGCCACATTGGTATTGTACTGTACGGACCAGGCTGGAGCTCTTGCTACAGCGTTATTTTCTGTTGATTGTCATTAGACATATCAGATGGTGTCATGCTTTTTTGTGCTTTTCCACCTGTAAATGGAATAAACTTTGTTCAAGAAACATCTCCTCTTCCCAGCCTCTTTGCTGAGACCTTTGGTAAAAGGAGCACCATGAAGCTCATAGGTAGAGGTTCCCAAGAGCTGCATTTTCTCATTGAAATTGCAAGTATTATGGAAAACTGCTTTTGGATAAAGTCTTTTCTGAAATTGTGCCTTTTTTTTGTTGAGCTTTAGTATCTTCATTAACTGGTCTTTGGGGTTTTTTGTTTGTTTTTTTAATATAGCTCCCCAGAGGAATTTTGAAATCGCCTTTAAGATGTTTGATCTGAATGGTGATGGCGAGGTGGACATGGAAGAGTTTGAGCAGGCAAGTTGAACAACAGGTTGACTACTTAATGATATGGCATCATAGTTACAAGTGCAGCACTCCTCTACAATGTTAATGTGATTTATATTTGTGGTTAGTGCTGGTTTATGTCTTTTTTTTCTTCTATGCTGTGCTGTGTTGCCTCAGTGCCTGCTTGCCTTTTTGTTTTTTAACTGGGTATTTCAAGACATAATTTTTCATTCAACCCAGACAACTGTAAGTATAAACTCTGATTTCCTGTGACTTTGTCACTGAGGTATCTTTACAAGATGTCACCTCCAAAGTAGATAAACAATTTTTTTCAGTCTTACTGGTGTCATAGGATTTTCATCCTATTTTCTTCCACAGCTTTTACTGCATTCCTTAATTTTGTTTGTCTTCAGAGAATAACCAGGGTGAGTCTGCTTTAAAGAAGAATTTAGCCACTTATTTCAATGTAATGTAAAAATGTGTTTATTGAGAGCATATTTTCATTTAGTTTCTTTCCCCTCCTTCTTACAAGGTGTCGTGGTTTCAGGTCAGCTCAGTCGGTAACAAAGCACCACGAAGCCGCTCGCTCACCCCCCACCCCCGCGCCTGGCCACGTTGGGATGAGGAGAAAATCCAAAGGCAGGCTCGTGGGTCGAGACAAGGACTGGGAGGGATCACTCCCCACTTATGGTCACGGGCAAAAGACGGGCTCAACTTGGGGAAAAAAACCAAAATCAATTTAATTTACTACAACTCAAAACAAAAACAAAACACAAGGGTATTAGGAAGGGAAACTAAACATCAGAACAACCTCCCCCCGCCCCTCCCGCCTTCCCAGCTCAGCTCCATTCCTGGTTCTTTATACCTCCTCCCCCCAGCGGTGCAGGGGAACAGGGGATGGGGGTTGGGGTCCGCTCGCCACACCTTGTCTCTGCCGCTCCTTTCCTCAGGGGGAAGATTCCTCACTCATTCCCTGCTCCACTGTGGGGTCCCTCCCACAGGAGACAGTCCTTCACCAACTTCCTCAACGTGGTTCCTTTCCGCGGGCTGCAGTTCCTCACAAACTTCCCTGGTGCGGATCCTTTCCGCGGGCTTCAGTTCTTCCCGAACTCCCCTGGCGCGGGTCCTTTCCGCGGGCTGCTCTCCAGTCTCACACTGCTTCCGCGCGGTTTTTATCATGGGGTTACGGCCATCTTCGGGAGCCTCCGCTCCACCGTTCACCCCCCTGGGCTGCAGGGCCATCAGCCTCCTCAGGCGCCTCCTCTTCCCCCTCCACTTCCATGACTCCAGTGTCGGCAGCGATGTTCCTCTCGGGTTTTCCCACCCCCACACTACCGGTTCCCCTTCTTAAATATGTTTTCCCAGCGGCGTTACCACTGTCACTCCCCGCCTAGAGGCGGATCCGACATTTTGGCGCGCGCGTCCAACATTTTGGGGCGGCGAATTCTTTATATTTATCTGACATTTTGGGGTGGCGAATTCTTCCAGCAACTTCTTAAAGGGGCCGCCTCTGCAGCCCCCCTCCCCTGCCACCAAGGAAAACTGTGCCACACAAACCCGTAACACAAGGCTTCGTCAACAGGGAGTTTGATGCAGGCTTTTTAATGAGCTTCGCCTGCATGTCTAGTACTGGTGAGGTCCTCCTGTAAGCTACGGTTTATGATTGTGTTGGAGTGAAAATAGATTGAAGAGTCAAGGTGTAGCTTACTCGTGAAAAGGAAAGTAAATGCATTTGCAAAGGAGGGAACTGGCTGGTTGGATGGGGAGTCACCATCTCTGTTAACAAAGAACAAGGCCGAGGAGATATACCGCTAATCTACCTAATACTCACGTGGCCCCTGGCACTTCTGTGACCCCATATCCCTCAGGGCTTTATGTTTAATGGGCAAGTGGAAGCTGCTGCTTCTGGGCGAAGGAGATGAGACTCTCTGGTTAAACAAATAACCTGCCCTTGTGGGGTTTTTTTATGCTGGAGGGTATCTGTATTTGGATAAGGTGAAAAGCTGTGTACTGGTATCTGAGAACAAAGCAGCCCTGCATAATCTAGTTACAAATTCTTACTCGTTGGCTGATTGAATGACTAGTTAACTTTTCTGAAGAGTCTCTAAGAGGTCATGCTTGGGGCACTTACTATAAATGGGAAGAACTAGTGACAAAGCAGGTCTGTTAAATTAATTCTGCTGCCCCCCCTCAATCTTTTGCTGTTATCCCTAAGTTACTGCTTGTGGGTATGATGTTGTTGTAACGAGTTTGCTCCAGAGCTGTCTAATACATCTGGTTAACTGTACGTTTTTAGATGCAAGCTTTGGACTCTGAGGAGACTGGAGTATGTTTATCTCCAATAGGATATCCCTTCATGTGACAGCTTGTAATGTAAACCCAGGAGTTTGTTCACTTTCCTTCAAGAGCAAATTTGAATACCCAGCTGTGTCCGGGTTATTGTGCTGTTTGGCTCTGCGTCCCTACAAACTACTGATCTAGCTATGAAAAATTCCGAGTTTCCTATTTTCCCAAGTAAAAAATACTGTTTTTCCTTCTATTTGCATAGTGCATGAATATAGCATTCCACTGCAGCTATCTGATAATATTTAACAGTTCAAAAGGTGTTTTACAGTAGTTAGTAATGTTCCAGAGTGAAATCAATTATGGAGATAAATGAATTTAAGAGAAGTGGAGAATGGGTAACCACCTACTAAAAATGCAGTGATGCCAAGGTACTAACGCAGGTGTCATGTTTGGCTTTTTTATTAGCCATGTAAAGTAAGAAAGAATGTTTCATGAGGATGAATGTTTCAGAAGCGCTATGAAGATGAAGGTACAAAATTGAATTAAATGATCTCAAATCATCTGGTAGGCAAAGGGAAGTTGTATGTGCATTAAGACATACAAAAAGCCTTAGGAAGGGGCATGTATGTTTGTTAAGCTTGTTACATGCATCACTGCCTCTATATAAAGGAATAAAATTCCTGGTTAGTGTCAGAATATTTTGGTGAAGACTGATCTTCCAGAGCTTTCAAGTCAGAGGACAAAGGAGCTGTTTTGGAAAGTGAGAAGGCACTGGCAATATCTTCTCAGATACCACTGTAATTGGTTTGCTGCACTTCCCAAACAGAACTAAAGCAAACACATAGCTTCAGTGGGAGGCACATATATAACATTATATGCCTATATAATATTACACACAGAATAATTTATATGTTGAGTACTCTTTTTCACTCCTTATGGAAATACCTAAGAGCGTGAAGGATGGCAGGGTTTGCAGATCTGTCCTTTAAACATCTTACCTGGCAGGGACAGCTGGAACTGGCCCTTCCAGGGCATTATGCTACTAGAGGTGGCATCAGTTTAAAAGAGCAACATCGTTTTGGGGAGAACGGGAAGAAAAAGAAGGGCAAGGAAAGGCTCCTCGCAGAAGCATTGTGCTGTCCTCGCTGGCTGTGAGCACGTGGGAATGAACTTCAGACTCCTTTTTCAGATGTCAGCCTTGGAGACAGCCAACAGCAGGTCTCTCTTCTCATTAATGTCTGAAAAACCTGAAGAGTATTCATCAAGAAAGAAAATTACTTGTAGTAATTTAGCTAATATGCAAGTAAGTTGGAGGCTTTAACTACCTATAAGAAAATACTGAATTTCTTCAGGCCTCACTGAAGAGCCTCAGATTTTTTTTTTCCAGTTGATGCATATGGTTAGTGAATAGTGCTGAATAGTTTGGTGCCTGCATCAGTATCATCTTCAACTTTTCATCCTTCAGCATCTAAATTGTTAGTTTACTCTTCTATTTTTAATTAAAAAGTTGGATGAAAAGTAGTAAACTCTCAGGCAGTGTTAGTTTTTGATTTCTCTTCAAACCATTAACTATTTTAATTGATTTCCCACCCCCACCCCCCTTGTTTGGTGCAAAAGATAAAATGGATCACAAACACTTAGGCTTTAATAGGTACAAAGACAGTGAAGCATCTCTGTGCTTCAAGGATGCTTTTATGATCAATGAGCTATGGGGGAGGACAGCACTGGTTGGGCTTGCAGTGGTTGCCTGCCTTTCTGGTTATTAGAAGGATTACTCAAAATAGGGACCAGCTGAATAAATTTTGGCTCCAGTGCCCACAGACGGATTTTCAAACTGTCTGACACTTGTTATAGATGGGGAGAGAAAAAGAGGGGCATAAGATGCTGTATAAATCACACCCAGGAGAAGATGCTCTATCTAACAGTCTGCAGTGTGGTAAATACTTGCTTCTGCAGAAACAGGGGCAATTTTCCAAGCTGGTCATAAACTGCATTGCTTCAGACAGTTTATAAATATTTGTTTCCAAAATGTACACGCAGAGCTCGCAGTTAAAGTGGAGCACAAAGGAAAATAAAGAGTTTCTATTTACAGTGCAAAAATCCTTCCTCACATCACAGTGCATATTTAAAAAAAAAAAGGCAGCCCCACACCCTTTTTTCTGTATTTTTTTTTTTTTCTCCTCTGACTTGACTTGATCTTCTTTGTAGTGGAAGAATAGCCAATAGTCAGTGGTTTGGAGGCAGCGTTTCAAGTGAGGTGAGCCTGGCAGCAATATGTGGTGTTCTCCAGAGCATGCCCTTTGGGGTTGTTCCAGCCCTTGCTCTCTTGTTAGGAAAAAATTGAACACCCCATATACCATGATAACCGAGGTTCTGGCATCCTTTTGACAGCTGGAGCTCTTGGCAGCTGTTTTCCTTCCTCCCTTCCAACTTTTGTCAGCAAGAGGAAGAGGCTGAAGGCAAAGCAGCAGTGTTTGCCTGAGCTTCAGGAACCCTGTGCTGTTGAGCCTGAGTGCCAGGCAGCACATCAGGTGGCTTTTTTCCTCCTCCTTTCTCACACTTGTTGTCCTTGATATGAATCCTCTGCCTTGTTGGAAGAGGTTGGCTATTATGCAGAGAATAACCCTGGCTTCTCATATCACTGCAATAGTCATCTATACAGACAAGTGCTGGGAAGGGGTAGTGGGATATTTGGGGATGGAGAGAGAAGGCGAGTGTGCATTTGGCTTGGCTGCCCCCTTAAATTAGCACGGGACCCTTAAAATAACAAACTGTTGGATTTTTCAGGCTGTCACATCCTTCAAGTTCAACCTTTTGCCATACTGTAGAGGGTAGGGAAGTTGTCCTGCGCGTCCTTGCCCTGTCCCTTTGAGAAGGTACAGGGCGCGGCTGAGAGCTCAGGGGAGGAGAATGCTGTTTGCCTGCCTGGTTTGTTAAAAACCTTGCTGTTAACAGTGTGGGCTTTCACACTTGGCTGTCTTTGTGCAAATATCCCAGTCTGCTGGTAACTCGGATACTTCTGCATTACTTGTCATTCAGCAGCCGCTGGGGTTGTATTTGGACTGATGCAGCTTGCAGGAATTTCGGAGAGCACTTTGCCCTAGGTGGGTCAGCCCCTGCCTGCAGCTCAGCTTGCCGTACAGCCCCAGGTCAGCCACAGGAGCTTCCAGCCCTGGAAGAGAGCAGCAGGCAGCAACGAGAGGCTGCCCTTGGGTGGAAAAACCCTGGGTTTGTGCACAAGAGGAACGGAAACGCAATGGGACCTAACTGGGGTTAATGTGAGCTAACACAGATGTGCGGTAAAGTAGTAGTGGAAGCTCCAAAATATGTGTAGGCTTTTTAATTCCCCACGGTTGCCTCAGCTTTCTTTTCTCCTGCGACTTTGCTGGGAATGAGCTGCTCTCTGCTGACCAGGGCTAGGATCAGCGCTAGGATGCTTATCTGCAAACTGAATTGTTTCTTAAAATTCATTTCAAGCATTTCATACTCTTCTTTCTTTAAAGAGGACTGAAAAAAACAAAGCCTAAGTTCAACCAGATTTTTGATTTGTCATGTCTTTTAAGAATTATTTCAGACAAAAAAAATAATAGAGGATGACATGGCTGAGCTTGGAGTATTGGAGTACTTCATACTGACACTTGACTAGTGTAAGTCCCAGTAGTGTTTTTGATGCTAACATCCTCTCTCTTACTTTTAGGTCCAGAGCATCATTCGTTCCCAAACCAGCATGGGCATGCGCCACAGAGACCGGTCTACAACGGGGAACACCCTGAAAACCGGCTTCAACTCTGCACTGACAACATACTTCTTTGGGGCAGATCTGAAGGGGAAGCTGACCATCTCCCACTTCCTTGACTTCCAGCGCAAACTGCAGCACGATATTCTGAAGCTTGAGGTTTGGGTTATTTTTACATATGCGGGGGGCAGTGCAGCATGGACTGTGCTGCATGACGTGGTTTCTGGAGGAAGAGCAAGAGTGGGAAGGGTTCAGAGGGAATTACTAGAGCTGCGACACATAGGACTCATGGATCAAACATTGTTTAATTTCTGAGGAGCATTTTGGTGCCTGTGGCACTCCCCAGGAACATCACCAGCTTTTGTCAGTAGCTGCTCTTGTGGAGTTGCAGCAGCAGCCAGCGTGTCGCGGGTGTGTGTTCCTCCATGTGGTGCTTGCTTTTGCTCTTGCCTTGGCACTGCTGGTGGAGGTGATGGAGATGCTTTAGGAAAAACAATACAGTTTGTGAGTGACCTGTTGCTACCTTACTGAGGAAGGTTTGTCTCGGTCCTAATGAGCGAGGTGTGCCCTGAAGGACCGGGGTTCATAACATTCCCAGAACTCTTCCATCTCTGCTTCTGTCCCCTCCTTCTTTGCTTCGGTCTTCTGAATATTTCTGCTACCTAAGTGTTCAAGCCTTGTTTGAGTCCTGCTAAATAGGTGGTCTCTGTTATGTGACCTCCATTATTTACTTCTGGATTGATGTGCTTTATAAGAAATGTTGTCCATCTTTTCTGAGTTTATTACCTTTCAATTGAATTGAAGGTCTCCTTTTATCTTTGCATTACCATGAGTTAACAGCAGCTCCCAATCTCCTGCTCCTAGTCACATAGCCTGTATTTAAGCATCAAGCTTCAAAATTTGGTTCTTTTGAATAAAGTGAGTACCAGAACAGCAACGGGGGACTCCTTGGTCTATGTCTCAGCTCCCAAGTGGAGTTGACTCCACTTGGAGTCATGTTTCAGGACATGGTTTAGTGAGCATGGTTGACTGTTGGACTCGATCTTAAAGGTCTTTTCCAACCTGAATGATTCTATGATTCTATGACTCAGAAATGGTGCCCTACTCTGTAGCAGGCTCAAAGGTTCGACCTGGCTTGAGTAAAGCCAGGCTTTTATTTGCATCAGAAATGAGGACTTGTGCACAAGAAGATCCCCCACAACCGTAACCTGTTAAGGTAACAGTATTCAGAGCTCACTGCTGCTTCAGTCTGATCTATGAATGTCCGCGTGCTCAGGTTCTGTGATCCAGCTAATGAACAGCATTTTACTAAGTTCCTCTTAAGTCAGTTGTTGTGAACTTAACCTGAACTTATTCCCTTTTTTATTTGGAGTTTTATGAATCTAAGTAAGAGACTGACCCAAGGACTAATTTTTTTTATTATGAAGGTAATTGTCCAGTTCACTGACTTCATTTAACTGGTGATTAAAGCGGGTGGTGTGGCTCTGCATTTGCGGGGGGAATAGGCAGGTTGAAGATAATGTTCTTTGTGAACTGGAAAGTGTTGATTCTTCAGTGCCTCTACTAATTGAAACGAATGAAATAGTTTTAAGGTTAAGAAACATAACCTGAAACTCGAACGCAAAGGGAAGAGAAATAGAGATTATTCTATCCTCGTTTGCTATCCTGCTCTGGTTTCCCCTGCCACGTTCACTCCAGGGGCGGGCAATGAAGAGGCACTGAAGTATTTCTGACCCCGTGCTGGAGTCCTGTGCTCCCTCCACAGGTCCCCACTTATCTCATTAAGAAGCAGTGGGGTTTTTTTCAGTTTCATGGTACTTGTTCTTCTTTTCCTCCTGCAACAGTTTAGTATTAATTGTTTTTAGTGTTTTCAGTCAATTGTGTGTCTTCCTGCTGAATGTTAGTTGCCCTTCTAACAAGTTAGTTATTAATTGGGGACAGTACAAGATATTTATGCCTTGGTAAGTTAATGAGTATCATAAATGCATCATTACTGAATTCCTGACAGCACCCTTGAGCACTGTACCATGCTGTGCTTGGCACTATTGATACTCATTTTAACTGAAAAATTGACCTATGCCACAGTAAGAGTTCTGTTCTGCCAAACTTATTTTTTTCCTGAGTTCATGATACTTTTAAGTACCTGACTTTTCTGTTCATAGTTCTCATCAATTTAGGCAATACAGGTCTGTTTCTGTCCTCAGCGTTACGTAATGTGGCATCTCTCCTCTTCTGCTTTTATCTCTTTTGACATGATCTCCCACCTTCTTTCCTTCCTTCCTTCACGTTTGGTGTGTTTGTTCACAGTTAAGCAGCTTTTCACACAAGTGTCTAGTGGGTTTGTATTGCTCCTTTTCCAGGGAGTGCTCTAATGAACTCAGCCACTTAAAAAATTCAGAGAAGAGACATTCCTCAAGTATTTAGCTTGACCTGTGCAAATCGGAAGGACGTGAGAAGTGGCACTAGGAAATACTGTACTACAGAGCATCAAGTAACTCAGGTAGCTGATTTTTAATGGCTTCCCTTGTTTAATGTGTCTGTTTGGGTAAGGAGACTGTGAGCACAGTGGTCCTTCGTCAGCCTCGTGCTTGACTGCCCGTGCAGATCATCTCTGGATCCTTCTCTTGGCACGGCTGGTGTTACTGGTGGACAAGAAGGAGCAAAAAAGAGCTGGTGGCAGATCTGCCAGGGGCTCAGCTGAACTCTTGTATTCTCATCTATTTATCCTTTGCTGGCTTAGCGAAATTGGTACATGGTCTGAAGCTGGGATGTTAATTTGAAAACCAGTTTTTGTTCATGTTTGGTGTCTAAACCCCAGAAGAGTCTTTGGGCAAATGCGCTGTGAGCAGGTCTGAAGAGTATCTCCTGGGGCTGGTGCAGCCCCCGAGTGACACAGTGCCTCTGTTCTCAAAGTGGGATGCTTGCTTTCTCTCTTCCAAAAGAAATCTACTTTAAGTAAGACCTTTTTTCTTTTTAAAGCTCCTTTCCCTTCAGCTCAGGATCCAGGCATATCTGCAGTTAATACATTTGAAAGCCAGTTTCTTCTGCTGACTGTGAAGGTGGAACAATAGTTTCTGACCATCTGAACCCACTTTTCTCTTACAGATTTTGGTTCATTTTTTTTCTTACCAAAATATCCATGCATATTTTTGTTAAGATCGAGCAGAAACTTTCTCAGAAGATTTAGATCAGACAAAGCCCTGAACATGTCAATGTTCCTTGTGGCTGAAGTGCTGACGGCATGTTTAAGTAACTGTGGCCTGGTGTTTTCTTACTGCATTCTGCTTATATTTTCGCTGAATTTCCATAAAATGATGGCAAATGTATTTTCATCAATCAGCTCAGTTGTGGGAAGGGGAGGATGAGAAAAATAACCACAGCAAGAGGGGCAGGAGAAGCTTTTAATGGCTTATTACAACTTTTTGTGGTTTGGCTACTTTGAGGAAGCCGTGGCCTCCTTGTTGCATTGTGGGGTGGCCCAGCTTAGCTAAGGCTGAGCCACAGGAACCAATCCACCAAATGGGGCAGGCTCCCGGCAAAGTCCTCGCTGTTTTCTTACTGCGTTCATGCTGCCTTGCATTAGCGCCTGTGGAAAGACTTGCTTTCTTCTTGTCACTTAGTGCAACAAATGGTGATGAATTTGTCTGGACAGGCTCTGCAGCTATAATGTGTCCTGTTAGGACAGGCGGTATTGGGCTCAAACGATGCTTTTTTTTTTTTGAGTGAAGCTACTCTGCGAGTTAGGAAGATGGATAGGGCTTGACATCATTGTTTATGCTATTTCTGTTTGTTAATGTCTGTCCTAGATATTCCTTTGTCCTTGGTGGACCAAGAGGAGTCCCAGCCAGCCCATGGGTCTCTTCCAGCCTAAATTTTTCTATGATTCTGTAAGTGCATGTAGAAAAGATCTGTTAGGCTTTTGTTCTCCACATCTGTGTCACCCCTGAAAGGCAACACAAAACCTGCTAACAGGAGTGATTTAATCTCCATATTTAGTCTTTCCTCAGGTCTCTTTCTGCCAGCAGTGGGATGTGTGCCTCTGGTGTAAGATCTTAGTAAAGAATTTTTTTTTTTTTTTTCCAATTTGCCTGCAGTGAGATTTCTATAGCATGTTGTTTCCCTGACAGTTGCTCATGGAGGGCATTTGTTCTCAACTGAATTGGCAAAGCGGGTACTAATCAAGCCCTACGCCTTGTAGGTGTGGGGCTGTCTTCCTGGCGGGAGATGCCACGGTCGGAGAGGCAAGGTTGTGCTGCACGGCTTTGAGCAACCCCACGTCTCAGTCTGGTGTGATCTGGGGTCTGTGCTTTGAGGTGGTGGGATGCAGGTTCCCATGGAGGAGCTTGCCAGATAGGTTGAAGTGTCAGATCCTTGTGCAGATGTGTATCCTTACGCTTAAGCATCAGGATCTTTGCAGATTCGTTCTTTACCCAAGGATCAAGGATGCCCCGATAGCAGTAGCTCCCAAGCAAAAGATCTTTCAAGCGCTGGAGGAGAGAGAAGTAAAAAAGGGATTCTGTGAGAATATGGCAAGGGTATCACACCTCACTGCTGCCATCCAGAAAATCACTTATTTTATGTGTCTGTCCTGTGACAGGTGATGTGAGACTAACTTCTTTACCCTGGAAACTCCTGTTTTCATGACCAATACCGATACAATTGCTGCTTAGTTTGTTTTTTATGAAGAAGGAGTGATGGGTGCTCTTCCCTCTGCACATATCTCATTAGAAAGTCCTAGATTTTTTTGGATCTCAGTCCTGTCTTAATATTGTGGTTTCAGAAGGCATTTCTAATGCTTCGCAATCTGGCTTTAGGGTAATAGCTTGAGTCCATAAGAGCCTTTCTGTTCTGAGTCACAGTGCTGGGGTAGTTAGTATCCAAGTAATCCTGTGCCAAGTTTTAAAATCTACTGTGTTGTTATCAGCTTACTCAAGATTTTTTGGGTTCTGCCTTGTTTTTGTATGAGGTTGCAGGCTGATAGAGATTTTCAGTGAGTTGTTAACATAGGCAACAAAGTTTGTAGTAGTGAGTTGTGTGTTTTTGTATCTGCTGCAGTGATTTAGGTGAAAGAAAAAAGTAACTTTAATTGTTTTGTATGGCCTGAAAAATTAAGTCTGGCAGTGTCAAACTGGCTAAGCTTTGTAAGGAAGGGCCCGAAAGTCAGACATCTTGGAGGTCAATTTGCTATTGAACTTAGACGAGACATTTGTATTTTAAGTCACCCTTATGGCAGTCTCTGTCATGGTTAGCTGTGTTGTGTCACAAAGTTGTCCTTCATCTGCTGATCTGCTTGCCGTCAACTTCACTGCTGGCCTGGCCACTGTAGGAACGATGATGGGGGATGTAACATTTTCCCTTTGTTCTTACTTATTTCTCCTTCTCTGTGTCCTGTAACGGATTTTGTATACTTAACCTAGTTTTGTCAGTTCTGTATCTAGTTCTATACCTATATCCTCTGTATCTCCTCCTTTAGTCCCCCACTTGCTTTCTTTTCCTTCACATGGTCCTTACATAGGAAAAACCAAACCAGCACTTGTGAAGTTGTCTCTTTATCTGCCATTAATTGCCCCATTACAAAAATTGCTTGGATTCTTTGTTAGTGATTTCCTGACCTGGCTGCAGCACTTACCGGAGGTGTCTGTCACTGTGGCATCTCTGATGTGCAAATGTATTGAGGAATGGTTTGAGTCGCCTGGGATGTGCCAGTGAGGCTGCGGTATGAGGTATTAAAAGATATGCTTTGAAACCATTCATTATGCCATGGGGAAAGAGGAGAGGATGGGCCGATCATTAAATACAGAAAGCCTTGAGTGCACCTCATGGGTCCTCTGTTTATCCCAGAGGATGAGCGATGCAATGAGAAAGTGAGGTGGGGACCCCCAGGCTCGGTAACCTGTACTGCAGGACTTGAAAGCTCCTGCCCCAGGGAGCGCAAGTGCTCTAGCTGGGTTGTGAGCAGTGGGAGGGAGGCAGTCCAAGCCCTGGGCTTGTGAAGGGCAGACAATGGCTGCTGTGAGAGGGAATAGGTAAAGCACAGAAGTAGAGATGGGAGAGGAATATTAATAAGCTGAAAATACAACTAAAAAGCAGTCACTTTTTAGGGAACCAAAGAAAAACCTGGAGCAGCTTTGCTTTTATGCTTGTGTTCTGGTGCGTTGCCTAGGAGCTGCTTCTCTGCTAAGACAACAGACCGAATGTGTGCTTATGGCCTGCCTGTGCAGCTGCAGGATGGATGCTATGAAGCTGACAGACATGGGAGCCAGTGGTGGAGGATCAGATCTGTTTATCAAGGGGAGACCTCCTGCAGCAATCCTCTGCTACCCAGTTGCCCCTTTGTGCTGTTACATACGAAGTTCAGCCTGAACCTCTTTCTCTTGGTCAATCCTAGCTAGCAGCATCAGGTTGGGAGTGAAGGGGTCAGTGGATAGGGCATCTTAGAGACAGGAAAGTTCTCCATCGGAGTCTGAGAGCCCACGCTCTGGGGCTGTGTCAGTTTTGTCGTTCCCTAATTCTAGATTCAAGGTATGTTGATAGCCAATAACCTTTAAACAACAGCTCTGGGAGGCAAGAGGACTTTCTCCTTGAGGCTTTTTCCACCCAGAAGAGCTCACTAGAGTCGGGGATGAATAAAGCCATGATGAGTTTAGTGAAAGGAGAGAGGAGTTATCAGGTCTATTCCTGCAGATCTATATACTCCCTCTTCTGTGTTTAATGTGTTAGAATTTTTAGGGTATAGAAATAAGGCTGATAACCATGACTTTGTGATGGATAGCCATGAAGGTGTTGTGGATGGCAGAATTTTGTGACATCTCCAGTTAAAAATGGGATCAAGTGACCAGCATGATTAGGTTCGTATCAGGGAACTGTAGCTAAGGAGTCATAGCCCAGTGTATACATGTGTAAGCTGGGAATTTCTAGGCAGGCAGTTGAAATGATCTGCACAGCTCATCATGTTTTTCATGGCATTCAAAGATTATGGCAGCCTGCTTTTGTCTTGGCGTTTGAACGGAAAGGGTCACGTGAAGCTTCCAGGTTGACTGTGCTGTCTTGGTTAGGGTTTGGGGAAAAGCTGGCATTCAGTTTTTGTCCAGTGTTGGCCAAAGACTTGGTAAGAATTCTGAGTGGGATGTTAGCATGGGGAAAAAAAAAAAAAGAATCAGGAAAATAGGAGTAAGTTACAAGGCCATGGCATGTGCGACTTAAAGGAAAGACAGAAGGGAGATATAACTGTCTCAGTAAACATGAGGAGTCACTGTAAAGAAGACTGAGGCAAGTAATTTTCATCAATCAATAATGGCAGAGCAGGTAATGAAAGGCTTAAATGTCCACCAGGGAAAGTTTAGTTTAAATACAAGAAGGTTTGAATTTCAGTCCCTTTTTTCATTAAGAAGGGAGAATGCCTGTGGGTGGGTGGTTCACTGTCACGGGTGAAGTGGCGAAAGCTGTGCTTCATGCCTCTATCTGAAGATGCCATAAACACTGTTCTGAACTAATTCCTCCCCAGTTCAGGCTGCAAAAACAAGTGGGGAAATCGTCTGTGCCAGAGGAATCAAACCCTTCCAGTGCCTTACTCTGAAAGGTGGAGAAAGAGTCAAGTATCAGCTGTGGGGTGGTTATGGGGGGCTCAGGATCATAAGAGCACATCAAGCATCTGCTTGTCAGCTGTGAAATGCTTGGTGGGACATCCTGGGGGTGCTAACCAGTGTGCTTCAAGAAGTGATGGGTGCGCCGGCCCTTGGACTCTACTTCATTCAACTCCGTACTTAGCCTGCATGAGCATGGGAAGACCGTGTCTGGCTGTGTGGTCATCTTCAACATACCTGTTGGATTGAAATCAAAGCACTCAGGCAGCCACTTCTTAAATTGTGTCTTAGCTGTAACTTGGGTCAGCTCCATCAGCAGTGACAAGTGAGCAGTTGCAACACTACGACTGGCACCGACACGCTGAGGTGAAGGGCAGTGACGCCAAGCTGAGCATGTCTTCTGGTCCGTGGTCCAGAAATGCGCCAGTGAAGCTGGCCTGGGTGTTGCAATACATGTGCATTGAAGTGCTGCAGCTGCTGGTGAGCGTTGCTGGGACGTTGCTCAAATGCACAGGAGCAGCTTTGTCACCTCGTTTGGGACGGCTGCTTCATGGACTGATTAAAGCAACCATCCCAATGCCTGGTGAGAAAGCACCCATTATGGTATATGCCACTGCTTTGCTTGTTTTTGAACGGGATGACTTAAATGTGGTTAATGCAGCGGCTCTGCAGGGGAAGCCATTTGAGGATTTTACTGGAATTTCTATTTATTGCACCATTAGTAGCAGTAGAGGTTTTGCTTTGTAACAACAGGCTCCTTTGGTTTATGAAGTGTGTGTAAATCCACTCCTGAGCTCCCGCAGTGCAGCACGCTGAGCCCTGCGCTCCTGCAGGCAGCAGAGCCTTTTGTAGGACCCCTGCATATAAGATCCCAAGAGCGGTATTTTGATTAATTACGTTGCCACGAGATCGTGTGTAGAGGTTTGTATGGCCGAGTCCATAAAGTAGAAGGGATCAGCTAGTATAGCATAGATGCTTTTGTTCACGTGTGCACAATTCAGTTAACCAAGAGCCGGGTAGTCCCAAAAGTTGGTGGGCAAGAGGCCAGGATGTCTGCATGAACACATTGGGACTGCAGCCATATGGCTGCACTGGCTGGGTGATGCACTAAGGTGCGTAAGCCCCGTACAGAGGAAGGCTTTGGACCGATGCTAGCTCATGCCCAGTAAGCTCTGCGCACATGTGCAGGATTTTGTGCTCGTGCTGGGTTTCGCGCTGTTAGCGTGATGGGAACGGCAGGAACCATCTCGGAAGCTTCTGCGGCTTTGTTTTGTTACTGCGGAGCTGTTGGTGAGGCATTTGCAATGTCCGGTTAGCTGACAAAAATCAAAGCAGATGTTTAGGGCTGTGTGTTTTCCACCTTCCCGTGGGCCCTCAAATACTGTGACTACAGGAGCGTGGGCAATGTGTTTTATTAATCACAGAAAAAACCAAAACGTTTATCACCCAGTGGGCTTGCTCTGCTTCCTTGGGTGAGAGTGTCTGCCAGCTTCTCAAGCATGACCCAAAATGAATAGAAATCGAGTGCTGCGTGATAACAGCATGCTAAAATCACTGGTTGGGAAGTTTCCAATGAGCAGTTCTTGTAGCAGGTATCTGACTTCTGCCTTGTCCTGCTATATGAACAAACGCTTTAGTCCTCTTGCGCTTTTGCTCCTTTCAAGCTCTGAAGACAGAGCTGTTCTGCACCTCCACATATTGCTGTCTGCTTCAGCTCCTGACTTTGCCTCTGTTGGTGCATTAAGGACGTGGGAGCAGGACACAGGCACTCCCTTTTCCCTGCTAGGCTGAATCAAACTGCTGCAAACTTATTTTTCTTGGCAAATTGAGTATTGAGGTCAAGCAGAAATAGTGTAAATTCTAACAGGCAGTAAGAGAGCTATATTTCTTAATAAAATTGTGTTTATCAGTTCCATGGAGATTTTTATTTGTGTTTTTCGGAGTAACAGTTTGACTCCGGTACTTGAGGCTCCACCATCCTGTGGGCATCTCTGCCGGTGGGCTGGGAACTCATACTGCTTCTGAACTTTGCTATTTTCTCATCCAGTGAGCATGTAGGATGGAAAAGCTGCTCCGTTCCTTGCACCAAGGTTCCAGGAGCATTGTCAAGGACAGGAATGGCAGTAATGGGGGCAGGTCTGGAGAGCAGCAGTGGAACGTGGCTGCTCGTCTCTTCCCCCTCTCCATCCCGGCAGTGCTTCCCTGTAATTTATCACATGTGTCCTTTCCCCTTTCAGTATTACTGATTCCTCTACTTTACATTTCCTTCCTTACATTCCTCCAATGCATGAAATTTCAAAAGGCAGATCTTTTTGGAGCTGGCAAGAAGTTATTTTGATTCATGAGGATGAATTTCAGGTGTGGCCATCTTACATAACCTTTTTTAATTGCTTGTTAAAGCATAACAAGATGCTGGTGATTGGAATTAATTTTTTCCCCTTGCAGGCAGCAGTGGCGTGCCAAGGTCAATGAAACCTCAAAAGCATCTATCAAACACCTGGTCTGCTGGGATTGTGCTGCTCCTGACAGATGTATGTTTTTAACCTGGTTGCTACATATTCCCTTAAGCTGCTCTCAGAGAGCAGAGGGAAAGCGTAAACAGGGAAAGCGTTCAGAAGATTGGATTTCTCTTGTGTGAAAATAGCTCCCTTTTCTTTCATATGTTTAAGATAAAAAAAGAGAAGCAGGCTGTCGCTGGGAGCATTTTTCCTGACCTGATCCAGTGGTACAAACCACGCTTGAGTCCAGGGAATCAGGTAGGGGAGGGAGTTAATGGGCAATTAAATAATTCAGATGCTCTGGCTAGTTTTGTGAGGCTCAGAAGTGGTTTCCGAACCTGAGGACTTCGCGGTGCTGTCTGCCTGTCCCCGCTGTAGCAGGAACCACCATCAGCAGTAGGCAGCATGCCAGCTTGGTGCAGCCAGTGTTGCAGCATACCAGGGCAGGAGCTGCTGCAGCGCTGCAGGCAAGGAGCCTCTCAGCCCGCTCTGGGCATTGGATGTGGGTCGTGGTGGTTGTGGTTTGCTTCTCTGTATCCAGCTCTAGACCGACTTTCTTGGGCAGCCCAGGTTTGCACTGCCCAGCGTTGCAGAGTGGTGCCCAGAACAGCCTGTGCATAATGGCTCACGCTGGGTTTGGCATTTCTTCCTCCGCATCTTTGTCATTTGCATTTCTCCCACTGCTGGTAGCTCTCATTATCTTTAGAGCTGTTTCTTTGGCTGGTTTTTACCAAATAATGTAATTGGTCTTTGATCCCATTCAGTGGCAATTTGCAGGCTGCCAGCGCAGTGTGTCAGGTTGTATCTGGAGCAGGCTGGGTTTCGCTTTGCAAAACCCAGTGTTTTAGATCCATGTGCACTGGAACCTTTCAGCATAATTAACCAAAAAAAAAAAAAAAAAAAAAAAATATATATTTTGAGACCTTTGATCTTTCCAAATAAAAAGCCTTTAGAAACTTTTGCACCAGTAATCTGGTGCCTGGGCAAACACTACAGCTTACTCTCAAATATATTAATTTTTTTTTGGATGGAGGAGATTGCTGGGGCTTAGGAAGATGTACAGTGTTTTCCCGGTTTTTTTTCTTCCTCTGTCATAGTTGTATATGCAACTTGACAAGAGATCCTGGCAGCCTGCTTCTCTAGAACAGTAAACAGAGCCAGTGCTGCAGTAGTTTGCAGATAAATAATGTATTACAGCCTGTCAAATAGAACTTTGAGCAAGTACCACTTTAAAGGGTCATATATTGTGAATCTGAATATTACCCTACAAATCATTATTTCACAGACCCTTCTGATTCATTATTACGCACACCATGGCACTCTGAACAGGTCACCTTTTTCAACTACCCTTAAACCTGACAGTATTAGCAATATTTCTTCTATTGATATTTGTTTAACCAGCATAAATAAGCTCAAAAATAATCCCTCAACACTCTTCTCTCCATCTAAAAGGCCTTGTAGATTTTTTTTTTTTTTGGCTATCTCAATTGGAAATGTGGCACACATACTTTTATTTTCTAGATGCTTGCTTTGAGATTTTAGGGAATACATAGTTTGACTGTTTTTTGGGAGAAGCCTCCCTAGAAATTTAAGAGCCTGTTAAAATACTGCTAGATATTTTGCTAATATGAGTGTTTAAAGAGGATAGAAACTATATTGCCAAGATGCCTGGTTGCAGCTAGTTCAAGAGTATCTACATCAAATTTACAGAAGATGGGTTTAGAAGTATTTCTGAAAAATAAAAACCTAGTAAGTTGAAGATGCTGATTCTTGCACAGCAGAAGTACTATGCTTCATGGTATTTGTGTTTTAATATCCCTTTTAAAACTGATGTGACCATGTTTCATATTCTTTCCTGGTGTTTATAGACTAGCAAGACCATGCAGTAACTCTCAGATGAGCCTGTGTACTGATAGGTATGGGCATAATTGCAGAAAAAGCAGTGCAGAATATTGCTTTGTCCATGCAGCTCAGCAGTTGGTATTCCTGCCATGGGGTAAGTCCAGGGAATACGGACTCAAGTCCCAAAGCACAGACTGAGCTGATTTTCCCCGTCCTGTCAACCCGGGGCTGCTGGAAGGGTTGCACCATAGAGGTAATCGGCAGACAGCAGAGGAGGTGCCACTGCTTTTTCTTTTGGCATTGCTCTAGGATAAAGTCTGAGCTGTGTTTTCATCATGCTGCATCGTGTTACAGATGGGTGTTTCCCTCTCGCATCAGTGGGCTTAGAGGCTCTTGCTGGTTTTGGTTCATGTTAAATGCCATTTGAAACTGTGCCAAATGCAGCCACTGGAAGGGCGTGATGGTTATTTTAACAATCTTCTTCAGCAAACAAAGCCAGCAAACCAAAATAAGCCACCGTTCAGTGTACAGACCAAAAATGTGATGCCAGGTTAGGAAGGAGAAGAAATCCCACTTTTCAAGTATGAGGTTTTTACCTCCATTAGTGGTTGTATGGTGATGCTAAGACCTCTCTGAGGGCTTTGATGCTCTGGCATCCCTCCCCGGGCAATTGCAGAGCTCGTGTTGCTCTCATGGGCATAGTTCAGTCTGGTGGCAGCAATGACGATACACTGCTCCCTGTTTTTAAAGCAGTTTTTTATGCTTGCAATCTCTGATTAGACAGGGTTTCAGCACTGGGTTTTTAGGTAGAAATTTCCCATATTAATGCTATTGATTATGACAAATTTAATGAGGAGGGAGGAGAGTCAGCTGGAAGGAGAAGTCTTCCCCTGAGGAGTGTCTGGTACCCAAGCTTGACCTTTTTCTGAAGGAGGGATGTGCTGAGGGCAAGTTAAAATTTCATCTTACATTTTCTTTCCAAAACACCGCTGTGTCTCAGACAAAGCCACGCATCCCGCCACACCGAGCCTGAACTGGAAGGAGCAATTCAGCCCTTACACTGTGACATATGGGTCGCCAGGGCTGCAGGTCTCTGCTCATAGAGGCATGATGCTGTTTGTTCCCGAAACCTTCAGTTTAAATGACATTTCCTGGTTTTCCTGTTGTTTCTCAGGTTGGAAAAGTCTACATTTACAAGGTGGATGGTCCGAGTCTGTGGCAGCCTTTGTGACGCCCCATCTCCACGGTTAAGGTGGACCCAGAGGAGGTCCTCCTGCCCGTGCCAGATGGCTCCTTAGCCATCAGACCTGCTTCATTTCCCAGCAGTGATCCTTGCAGGCGGTGGTGGCAGAAGCAGAGCTGAAAGGAAACCAATGTCTGTGTTTAAGAAGTTCCAGTGGATTTTTTTTAATAAAGATGTTTCTCATGGTGGTGTCTCTGAATTGGTTCATGCTGGATGCTTCTCAGAAGCTGGCATTTGGTTTCCCACAGGAGAAGGTGGATTGAGTTAGTGGGGAAAAAATAGTTAAGTCTAGAAGCAGAGGGATTTGGGGTCTGTCGTGTTATGATGGATCCTTGCATTGCCTTTCTATAAAGTTACGCAATTAAGGGCATGTGGAAGCAGAGAAAATTGTCTGTTTGTTTGCCTTCTGCTCTCTTCATGTGATGAAGCCTTTCCTCCACGCATTGAAGAAGAGAGAGTAGGGTTATTTATTCAGACAGAAAACTTAGGCTAGAGGGAAGCTTACCCACATTTCAGCTTCTAGAGGAACATGAAGATGTTCGTCCTGTCGGATAGGCATTTTGGGGGGGGAGGTGGGAATATTTAACACATGTTTAAGATTATGGGTAGTCTTTTAAATGAGTGTAGAAAGTATCCTAATGTGGTATATGGACTGGCTACTGGGACTGGGGTAGCGAAGCTCGGCCAGGTTGGCAGTGGGAGAGTGAAGTGCTGTGCCCCATTTCTCCTGCCTTCTTACCCTCCCTTAAACAACTTTGATTTCCTTGCATGTCACGTTGGCTTTTAATGAATTTCAAAATACTGCCTATTATATTTTAGGCTAATTTCTTCAGCATTTCAGGTGTTCTGGCTTGAGGGAATAACTCTGGAGAGTGTTATATTTCATTATTTACTGTATCCTTGCTGGTGTGCAGATGCAGAATCCACTGCTGGCACCCAGTGGCTGTGGGTGGAAGCTGCTCCAGAGGTATTGGACTCTACGGCCTTCTGTGTTGCATGAGAGATTTCTGGGGCTGCGGTTTGGAGAGGGGTAGGACCCCCTCTCTTCCCGCTCCAGTTTCCCCGATGATTGGTGTCACATGCGGGAGCTGCTCTGTCCTGTGCCAGCTGGTGCCCTGCAATGCCGGCTAAACAATTGCCTTGGCTGTGCTTTTCCTTTCTTTAAGATATATGGAAAGGGGAAAAGGTTGTCAGAGAACTTGTTTGCTTGTAATAATTCTCAACATGCTTTGCCCCGCATCCCGTTCTTGTGGGGTTTGTTGTATTCCCCACCCCCCCAAGTGACTGGAAAAATAACTTGTCCAGTAATGTCACAGGCATGAAGGCAGAGGATTGTGATTACCTGAGAAAGGACATTATTTTTCCTGCCTTTTCAAAAATCTGGGGGATTTTAACACTTAACACTGTTCATAGACTGTGTGTATTGAGTACTGAAAGAAAAATTACTGTAGGCTTTGTATCCTCCTTCATTTTCAAGTAGAGACAACAGGTGAGCTGTATTCGGTTGGCCAGAAGACATTCAAGAAGGCAGGAAAGGATGGATGTAGTACCTCTGCTCCCAGACAGGGAGGTGGGAAAGGGGGTGTCAGGAGTAGATAGTTGTGGGTTGTTTTTTTTTTTTTTTTAGAAGCTGAAATCAAGGTTTTTCCACTCGCAAATCATTTGAAGCCAAGTTTCTTTCTGAAAATGATTTTTTTGCCTTTTCTCAGTTCAGTGGTGATTATATTTGAATTTGGAAACTGGTTGTTGACCAGCTCTCACTTGCCAGCCCTTTTCTAGGCTTGCCTTTGCAACGAACACTGCTATGTGCCTGTGTATGGGAAAGCATAACACTTGGCTGCCAGGAATTGACTTTGGGCATCTGTGAGTGTTTCGGTTTAATGTTAGAGGTGTTCATTTTAAAGCGAGATAAACCCAGAATAAGAAGAGTTAATTCCATGGTTTGCAGGATTTTTTATTTCTCGTGAATAATATATGGTGTTTTGACGTATCACTGTACTTCATGACCACTTGCAGAAATTAAAAGTCGGAGCCAGTTTTGGAGCCCACAGGGAGGGGGAATGAGTTGGTTTATTCACAGGGACTCGGGACCATTTTGTGCTTTAAGGAGATTTCTATAAAGAAGTTATTTTAGTTTCTTCATCTTAGATTTGTTTTATCTTTATTTTGCCCTTTAACACAATCTCCCAACTGTGTGATAAATCAAAAGACTAAAGCTGTTTTGTCTCATGTGGTGGGTCTGCTGTAGGTGAGGCTCTTGCTACCGCCGTGATCGAGACTCGGGTTATGGCAGTAGGATGGGCGCTTGTCATGGTTTAACCCAAGCTGGCAACTAAGCCCCACACAGCCCCTCGCTCACTGCCCCCTCGGGTGGGATGGGGGAGAGAATCGGGAGAGTAAAAGTGAGAAAACTCGTGGGCTGAGATAAGGACAGTTTAATAGGGAAAGCAAAAGCCTTGTGTGCACAAGCAAAGCAAAACAAGGAATTCATTCACCCCTTCCCATTGACAGGCAGGTGTTCAGCCATCTCCAGGAAAGCAGGGCTCCATCATGCATAATGGTTACTTGGGAAGACAAATGCCATCTCTCCAAACGTCCCCCCCTTCCTTGTTCTTCCCCCAGGTTTATGTGCTGAGCATGTCATATGGTTTGGAATATCCCTTTGGTCAGTTGGGGTCAGCTGGCCCAGCTGTGTCCCCTCCCAACTTCTTGTGGCCCCCCCCCCCAGCCTCCTTGTTGGTACCGTGGGGTGAGAAGCAGAACAGCCCTTGGCTCTGTGTATCCAGTGCTCAGCAGTAACAAAAACATCTCTGTATTACAAACACTGTTTTCAGCACAAATCCAAAACATAGCCCCATGCTAGCTACTATGAAGAAAATTAACTCTATCCTAGCCAAAACCAGCACAGCACTGTACTTTGTTTTTAATAAATTTTGCAAGACACCAAAAGTACTGCAAGCATCAGCATGTTAATTGTGTTCCACATTTCAATACTGCTGCTCAGAGCTGGTGAGATCCTCGTACGTGAATATTGGAGTTATTTTTAACAGATGCTTTAGAAAGGTTTGTTTCCAGAAGGGCTTTGCCCACCTGCCTTGGCTCGTGTCTTTGACAGCTGATGCAACAGCACTTGTTGATTTTTTTT
>VYZV01020060.1:80683-93418 GCA_013401275.1 Pandion haliaetus | reverse complement strand
GTGGGAGGGACCCCACGGTGGAGCAGGGAATGAGTGAGGAATCTTCCCCCTGAGGAAAGGAGCGGCAACGACAATGTGTGGCGAGCTGACTCAACCCCCATCCCCTGTTCCCCTGCGCCGCCGGGGGGAGGAGGGAGAAAGCACCGGGAGTGGAACTGAGCCGGGAAGGCGGGAGGGGTGGGGGGCGGTTGTTCTGATGTTTAGTTTCCCTTCCTAATACCCTTGTGTTTTGTTTTTGTTTTGAGTTGTAGTAAATTAAATTGATTTTGTTTTTTTCCCAAGCTGAGCCTGTCTTTTGCCCATGACCATAAGTGGGGAGTGATCCCTCCCAGTCCTTGTCTCGACCCACGAGCCTGCCTTTGTATTTTCTCCTCATCCCAATGTGGCCAGGGGCGGGGGTGGGGGGTGAGCGAGCGGCTTCGTGGTGCTTTGTTACCGACTGAGCTGACCTGAAACCACGACACACAGGCTCATGGTGTGTCCGCTCTTCTGGGCGAGACCTGGCTGTGAAGCACGGGCCAGAGAAATGCTTTTTCGTCTCTGCCGCCACTGACCGTGCATGGCAAAGTCCCTTCCAGTTGCATGACTGGTGGGCCCGGGAGCGGAGCAGAGGTTGTTAACAAAAGTACAGGTCGCAAACCATATCCTCAAGTGCCAAAGTAGGAATATTTTGAGTGTGCAGATGAATTCCCCTCTGGCTATAGCTTTGGACTGATGAGTCACTTTGTTGTTTGTAATCCAGGTAGTGTCACGATCTCCTTTTCCCATCACTGTAAGACCGTCTTTTCTCTGTCCTAGGGGCTGACGTTTGAGGAGGTAGAGAGCTTCTTCACTTTTCTGAAGAACATAAACGACGTGGACACAGCTTTGAGCTTCTACCACATGGCTGGAGCTTCGCTAGATAAAGGTATTAAAACTTACACGAGACAGACAGGGGCAGAAAACTTGAAGGAGCACAGCTCATGCCATGTCTTTGGAGTTGGGAAGGTGTCGAATGAGTCTGGGCTGACAGATTAAAAAAGTACGGAAATCATCCATGGATAAAGAGGAAATTCAGGTTTTATACTTCCCCAGTTTTAGACATAGAGGGGAAAAAAAGGCTGAAATATATAGCCTGAATAGATTAGTGATTTCATGGTGACCAATTAGTGAGCAGTGATATTGTGGTGATATCTTCAGCAGGATGGTTCAGGCCTGATGCGTGCAGAGGCAAGATGACCTAGTGAGTGTATCACAGGCTCTGGTACTAGGTCCCAGGCATACCAGTATTTCTTTTCATCCCTGTCTTCTGAAGTGACATCTTTTCTCCTTTTACAAAGTACTTGAAAATTTATTGTTGGCAAAGACAAAGAGTATTATAAGAAGTTATTCTTACAAACTGTATCTTCTGTAGAGGTCTCCATGATTAACGCGGCAGAGGCACTAACCAGCAGTGGAGCTGGTGGTAGGAACTGTTCAACCCTTGTTTTGTTTCAGCTTTGCTTAAAAGTAAGAGGCTTTGCGTAGAAATGAGAGCTGTATGGCCAGATGCTGCATTTCTCATCTGAAATCCAAGTAATGGCAAGCACCTTTGGAGCTCCCAGGTGTGCTGGAGGGAAGGAGGGGGAGCACTGGAACCCCACTGAGGTCCCAGTCTGAGCATTAAAGTCTGTCCAGAGCAGGCTCTCTCCAGATAGCCCCAGCATCCAGAGGCTGCGCGTGGCCGGTGGAGCTGGCTGAATAAGCCTCAAGAGCTGGTGTTTCCTGGGCAGCTTGGTAATAGTGTGGTTTATCGATCAGACCAGTCCATATCCTTCTTCATTTCATCGTGTGTTTCCTTTTCTGAGCTAATCCATATCAGATATGTTCTCAGATCTGACACACCAATTAGAAAGAAAAAAAAAAAAACCCATATATTTAAAAAAAAGAAAGTCCAGCTCTCTGCTGCCAGGATCTGTCACAAGTGTGTGCTTTCCTTTTCCAGATCTTTTTTTAAGAGTTGTTTTTTGAAAACACTCAGACTGGCAATATAAAAAAACGATGGCAAACTCATTAGAAGTCTTTTAGGCTAAGTGGAAACTCTTGTCTACTAGAAAGTTAAAGCTTATGTATTTAGGCAGCTGCAAAATTAAGTGTTTTAGAAGTAAGCTATTCTTTCAAACGCTGCTGTTGTGGGAATATTAAGACATTAATAGGTTTTTGGGCAGTGGAATTGCAAAGGGAGTCAAAACATGTCACGTGTCATCTTGTGTGTGTCAACAGCCATCCTCATCTTCAATTTTTGGGGGGAAATCGTCTGTACTCCTTGTTTTAGATCACTGTCACCTTAAGACTTAAAGTTAAAAGAACCTGATGGGATTTTCTTTCATTTAAAAGTAAAAATATGAAGTGTGGATGTGCTGCTGCTGCACAGAGCCCTTTCTGCAGCATCCCACGAGGAGGTAATAGCCCAGCAAATCCAGTTTACTCGGTGTCTACAGTAAATTAGCAATTGCCAAGACATGGAAGATATATATTTTTGGAGTATTTAGGTCCACATGCGTTGGTAAATCAGTGTGATTGCTGTTTAATTATGTGCAATTAATGAGTGGCGGAGGCTGGAGCCACAGCCATTGAGCTGGGGCTATTTGGCTGGAGTAAGTAAACCTTGGGGAGGGTTGGTGGTGTGCAGGGCATGGCTTCAAACTGCTCGCGGGCTCGGCTGCCCCTGGATCCCCGTCCCTGCCTGCAGGGTCCCAGCTGTCAGGAGAGGTTTCCTCGGGCTTGGGCAGAAGAGGAAGGTCATGTAAATCCCCTCTTCGTGTGTGTGTGGTAGCTGATGCGAATCACCCCTCACGTCCTTCTGTGCTGATCAACCCAAAGATGCTCTGGGCAGGAGGCACGAAGAGAGCTCTTTGCTGTGGTCCTAACAAAGGTGCAAAGCAAGCTGCAATGATACAGCTGGGTTTTGCAGCAGGGATCTGTGTGGTCCCATGCCTAAATTGTCTATGTGTTACCCGTTTCCACATGTGTGCGCTGCCAAGTCTGGATATTGCACCCACAAATCAAATAAGCAATAAATGGTGTGTACTCTTCCAAAAGTTAAGCTTTCGCAAGGTTGCTTATTAAAAACCAACAAATGTAAAAAATACTCATCGTATGGGGAGGAGGAAGGGATAGTTTGTGTATCAAATAAATTGCTGCTAACCTAATGCAGCAAATGTTATTATAATTTTAGAAGGGCTGTTTAAAATATAAGAGGAAAAAAAATGGATGGCACCAAACAGCCATAGCTTGACAACCTGTTTTCAGTGTTGAATTAAAGTAGCCTCTTCTAAAAAGGATCATAAACCTGTATTTTAATGACCCATAGAATAACACACAGATTATTTGTTAGTCCATCTTTCATTTTACTGGAAACATAATAGCCGTCATTCTCTTAAATCATAAGCATGACTTAGGAAACTTTCTCAGCCTGGGCTTACAGCCGGCAGCAGGACAGGAGCTGAATTCATTGCTTTCACCCTTTCGAGGCGAGGGTGTGAATTGCACTTTTTTTTGGCACCATCTGCAGCCAGACTTTCGAAGCAGCCATTCTGCTGGCACTGGCAGAGAGCCATGATATAACTCCTTTGTGTTTTAGGGCAAGGCACAGATGCGCTTCGCTAGAGATGGGCCAAAGCGAGGGGAGACAGCTGAGCCTGCTGCTCACTCCAGTGGCTCAGACTGGGGCTGGAGCCCAGGAAGGGTTAATGGAAGATCATTTTATTTGAAATACGGAGCTTGAAACAGCTGCGGAGTTGACAGGGGATTTGGAAGGAGGTAGAGGTGAGATTTGAGTGCAACATGTATTTGTCATCAAATTGCTGCTTGCTTTAATCTGCCTTCGGAGCTGGATGAACGTCGTCAGTCCACTATGGAGGCACAGCTCAGATCGCTCCTCTGGAGTAATGGTATGCAGCCAGCTCTGGTAGTTGGATGGGGAGGACTTCTGTAGGGGAGGTGAGGTTGGCAGGGATCTCTAAAGACCCTCTAGTCTGACAGGGTCACCTACAGCAGCTTGCCCAGGGCCACCTCCAGTCAGGTTTTGGATATCTCCAAGGGTGGAGATGCCACAGCCTCTCTGGGCATGTAAGAAAGCCTGGATGAGTATTTGTGATAACTTGTGAGAAGAAGAGTCGAACGATGAAATCTGGTGTCCTGCAGAGGCAAGTCAGGGTCACGGGTTGTCACCTTTGCTGCCCTCACACCAGTGCATTGATGTGCGTGTCCTGATGGGGTGGGACCATGGAAGTGCTTGGCACTGTGTCCTCAAGCAGAGGGGGTCTGGAGCGCGCCTGCCCTTTGGTTTTAGTACATCACAATTACGGTGCGGTGTCCACTCAGCACTGATGTAACGAGTTGCTGGGCAAAGCTCTGTCACAGCAGAGGATGCCTGTCCACAAGGCTTTAAGAAATCAGCTTGGTAACCCTGAGGACAAGCTCTCCGTAGACCAACAGCCTCTGAAAGATGCTGAATACCTTTCAGTTTAGGAACCACTTTCTGTGTTGGAATCTCTTTACTTATTTATGACTGCAGATATTACATAAACAGGGGATCAGCTCTGCCTTTGGTCTGGTAGCTCTGCTTTTTTCCCAGAAGCGTGATCTCCATGACTTCCCATCGTGTTCCCTTTGATGTCAAAATAGTTTCTGCTCAGCTGCAGGGCTGCAGCCTCACATTTTGAGAAGAAAAAGAAAAATATGCTGGGCCACAGGATTGCGTAGGGTTTGCGCATCTCTTCTGGATGAATATTCCGGTATGTACACATGCAAATGATTCAAAAAAAGTTAAATAGATTTTTGCTAGCTATATTGTCAATGATGGCATCCAGCATTTCCAGCTGGAATGCTTATAATGAAAGGTGAATATCAATGTGAGACTCTATGTAGCCTGATTCCTGGGAACCCAAAATACATGTGTCCTGCCTCTGCAGCCTGGGACCGCCCAGGGCAGGGAGCCCTGCTCCCATCACCCTGGGTGCCATTTGGGAAACGAAGGCAGCAGCTCAGCTGCGCATTATTTTGGCCAAATATATGATTATTCTCAAGACGGAGGAAAAAAGTGAAGTTTGCCATCTGGCTAGGCTCTTGCCCGTAGAAAAGCCCTGTTTGTAAGCACTTGGCGAGGCATCACTCACAGTGCTGTTCTGGGAATTGGAGTGGGGGAAAAAAAAAAACAAACCCTTGTCAGACACTAAACTGGCATAAAATAACTCAGATGGCTCATTAAAGGAACCAGTGGGAGACACTAACACTTGAAAATTTAAAAGCTGTGTAGCTTTTCAAGTTAGAAACGTGGAACTCATTTCCAGTGGTATAAAATCCAGGAGACTTGCCTGTGTAGAGATGGATGCAGCCATCCCAAAACCCCAAATCTGGACAAGCTTTGTTTTAGGAGATGTTTCCCCAGACAGCACCTACTTCATTTTGTGAAATGGTAAAGAATTGACGCTGGGAGGTTTACTTCAAGTTTATTTGCCTCACCGAGATACCTTGTAGTCTGGAGCATGAGCGTCAAAGGGGAAAGCAGAGACACCTTCCCCTTCGTTATGACTCCCTAACAGAATCATTACTGAGCACAGCACAGTCATGCAGCCCCTGTGAAATAGTATTTTTGCAGAATTTTTGCATTGAGCAAGAACAATGTGATGGAGGTGACACTTGTGTAGTTGGATTACAAAGAGAGGAAGCAGTAATGAGCAGCTCTAAGTACAAATTACAGCTGATAAAACTGTGGCCATGAAAAATAAATAAGCACACGTCGAAGAGGAGGGAGGGATTAGGCGACACCCTGTAGAGAGGAAAGGAGGGGGGTGAAAACTCAGCAGAAAAACATGACTTACAATTAAAGAAATCATTCTAACTTTTTTTTCTTTTCCATATAAGGCTATAGCAAATAATTTCTCCAGTAGGGTACCTGGGGCACCAGGAGGAGAGGCTGGTATCAAAGCTTGGTTGAGCATCTTTAAGGAAGATTTACATTTCAAAGGAGTTAAATGAAAATCTTGGTGTTGCTGTCTGAGGAAATACAGATTTGCTTTTTCTGTCTGAAGGTCAGGGTCTCGGGTAAGAGAAGGCTTACAGCGTTTAAAACCTCTGCCGTTGCCAAAGTTGTCATGTTTTAAAGTCCCTCCCCAGCAGAAGGACTTTCTGGAGAAAAAATAATCTGAGAAATAAGTTTAGATAAACTCTTTTACTTGAACTTTCTCTTTTTCCTTGAGCTTTACACATTACTGAAGTCCCCTGGCAGCGTGCATGGCAGGTAGGAGTTACAGTGCATGTTCTGCAGCTGGCTGGAGCCAGGACTGTGTATAGGGAACAAGCATCACCTAATTGGGGAGGAGAAAGGTGCCTTTTATAAAGGCATATATAAAATCCAGAGGCAGGGCATTTATCTTGGTAAAAAGTCCTATGCAATCCACCGTTCGGCTCCGGCGTTTGCTGCCACTTCATGTTCATGGCGTTTGATCAAAGATGACCTATAGGTACTGCATTATACCTGTGCAATTTATAGTCACTCTCTCCTCTGGTTTGGGGTATGTGTGCTGCTTGCCATCAGTCCCTCCCTCTGAGATCAAGGGGGAAAGCTGAAGGCAGCGTTAGCATTTCATTTGTGAGCGTTTGATGTCAGTGTAAGTTAATTAAATGGTGGACCATTAAAGCCCTTTTTGGAGGCCTGCTGCCGTCTAATGCACCCCCTCGCTTCTGTTGCAGTTCATTCATTCGACAGTGCTGCATCTTGCAGGCTAATTTGTGTGTATTGTGCAACGTGCATGGTGCCGTAATTCTGCAGACTGGTTGGCACGGGTGGGCTGGGAGAGACGTGTGGTCTCCCCACAGCTCGGTTGGCAAGGATTGGGTGTAAGGCTGGGGAACAAAATTAATTCAGGTTTTCTCTAATGGTTACATAGTCTTTGCCCTCCCCAAAGCAGTCTCTGGCTGCCAGCAGGACATGCCCAGAAGCAACGGCCGTATCCTGACTTATGGTGACAGAACTGAAATACAGAGTAGTAACTGCAGATCAGAGTTAAAGCTGTCATGTAGGAAAGGATTTTAACTCAAAAAGAATAATTACAAGGAAACAGTGGATGCTTACTTGAGATTATATATATTTTAATCCACTTTCTGTTTAATTTCAGTTTTCTCCCGCATTATTAAGTAAAAGAAGGGATTTTATAGGGGAATGCCTGCCCGAAAACCCCGAACCTCACTCAGGGGAGCAGAAATGGGGTCGAAGGAACCAATAATCTGAACATTCATGAAAAAAAAAATAATCCTATTAGAAATATTTTATGCAGTTTCTAATTAATCTGGTTATGGTATAGATTGGGTGCTTATTTTTTCCTTTCTGACACATAACTGCAAAATTTCTGAAGGGCCAATAGCTCTGCAAATGGACAAGAGTGCATGAACCCAGAAGGATGCTGTGGATGAAAGCAGAGGCTTTTTTTTGTTTGTTTCAATCTGATCTTGCGTCACGCTGTTTCCCTCTTTTGCCTTGCTGAAGGGAAGCACCGCAGCTAAACGCTCATCCCAGTTGCTGTGGGCTCACCGCTGCAGTGCAAAGTCTCTCCAGAAGGGTTTTCCTTGGGTCAGACTTTGTAGGGAAGCAATTTAACTTAAAATACGCTCGCATTCATGCAAAGCCCTTCCGTTTTATTGAGTATCTGGAAGGGAGCAGGGTGTTTCAGCCCTGATAGTGACAACTGAGCTGCTCTTACCTCCCCTCCTTCCTTCAGTTAGCAGCTGTCAAAGGGAGACTAGAGGGCAGCCAGACACACACATGAATACATGTAGGGAAACAGCTAAATGAGCCCAGCGAGGGCTTTTTTTTTTCCCCTTTATACAGCAAAATCTACTGCATAACCCTGCCAGATTGATAGCTCTGGAGATTGCTCTTTTCTGGAGGCGTGAATAAAACTATCGCTTGCTGCTTTGCTGATGACCCCAGCTGGCAGTGTTGGGGTGGGGGGAGCAAAATAATTTGTTACAACTCTTTCTTTTATTGCAAGGTAAACCTTGGCTGCTCGCTGCAGAGCCTGTTGCAGGGAAAGGGTGGATGGGTTTGTTCTATAACTATTGGCCCTGGGTTGCTTAACAGGAAAACTGGTTTTTATTATTCCCAGCCTGTTGGAATAGTTGGTTCATAGAGTATCATCTTTGCAGATGATACTGCCAGAAGGAGCTGCCTTGTTGATCAAGCCCATCAGGAGAGGTTTCCCACCTGGTGCTTGATGTAGTGCTGCCACTTCTGCCAATTTTGTAACCAAAGCGGGGCAAAACCATCTCAACTCAGTGTTTTTAATGTTTATCTTGAACACACAGGTATCAGCATGTCAGTGCTCACCAGCAGCCTCTCCACACCCCATGCGGTGTTGCCGTAGGAAGGCAAAGGCTTTGAGGAGTGTGGTTTTGAGGCATGTGTTGAACGGGCTGGGGACGAAGCTTATTTCAAGCCTCTTTGAACGCGACACGTTTTCGTAAAGGCAGTTTTCCATGGAGGAACAAAAGTGTTCTGCTCCTCCGCCTGCGTTCGCTGCAGTTGGCAGATCATGACACCTCACTGACCTTGTGCCCTTCCTCTGTTGCAGTGACGATGCAGCAAGTGGCCAGGACGGTGGCCAAGGTGGAGCTCTCTGACCACGTGTGCGACGTGGTGTTCGCGCTCTTTGACTGCGACGGTGAGTGACCCCAACCTCACCCCGTTCCTCTCAGCCAGGCTGGGCGAGAGTTGATGTAGGGGAAGAAATGTAGGGGAAAAAATGCCAGCCATCAAAGCTTGCCATGGCCGTGCCTCTTCTTGCCATGCTACCGTCTGCTTTTTGGCCGTGGATCTGTACTGATGCTCCTGCCCTTTTAGGAAGGGTGTCTGATGGTACCCAGCTTCCGAGATGTTAATCTTAAAGCACTGGATGCAAGTGTTTGGCGTGCACAGCTTGCTGCACAGCTTCCTACACAGCTCTGCCCCCCCTTGCCCCCAAAACTCTTATTTTGTTTAACAAAATGAGCTATTGTGCTTCAGTGTCGGAAACAAGCCTAGCTGGTACTTTATCTCCAAAGTCCTGGACAAATATCAGCTTAATTAATTAATGGCAGCTCTGTACCCTGCTGGGAAGCTCATGGCTTTGCTGGCCCGCAGAAGATGCGAGCACTTTGGGGTAGCTTGTTGCCACACTGAAGCAGTCTCGGGTTGATTTAATGAGAATTAGTGGAGTCTCTGCCACCAGCGGATGATGGCAGCAATACAGGCTTGGAAAGTAGCAAAATTCTGCATTTGCCCAAAACTGCCAAGGCAAAACCAGAGACCTTTCTGGCACCCTGCTTCTCCAGCACAGTCTCTGAGCAGCAGCAGAGATACATAAATAGACAGTTGTTTGCTTTCTGATATAAATACGAACATTAAGAAAATATCTTTAATTATTTTATTCCTTGTTGTCCCTCCTGGTTTCAGCCCCACCTGCTTCTTTGTGCCTTTCTAAGGTTACACCTCTTGTTTTATTTTTCTCTGTGCTTCAGTGCCACTTTCTGACACGATCCTCAAGCCAGATAATCAGGCTGGAGATTACAGTGAACCAAAGCATAGCTGAATATTCTCTGTTTGCATCCTCTCATAGGAGAATCTGCTAAATACTTTGATAGCAAACCTTTGGGGGGAAAGACTGTGGTTGCCAGAAGAGTCCCTGAAAGGAAGGAATCGAGTGGAAAAGCAGGCACAGACTTTTTTTTTTTTTTTTGTATGTGTGTGTGTGTTTTCACTCTGTTGGTGTTTATAGACATTACCATGCACACATCAAAAACCTGCAGCACCAGAGGGAATTCTACTCACCCCTTGATAGTTTGCTGGGATTTTGCTGCCCAGATTTGCATTCAGATGGAAGGCAGGACAAAAGCTCAAATGAAGAAACTCGTTCATGAAATATAATGACGTGGTTCCCTGTATCAGCCAGAGAGATTCTCTCTCCTTTGATCTGGGGAACCAGCAGCACTGGCAGGTTTGTTTCTTCAGGGCTGATGTCCCTCATATTTCTTCCGTGCCCAAAGGTGGGTTGCTTTCCTGTGCTGCTTCCCAGAAGCTAAAAACAGCGCTATCAGCTGTGCACCATAGGCAGGGGAGCAAAACAGGCAAGGGGATACGTGCGGCATCGTGGCAGAAGGCATCAGCCCCTCAGCAGACAGGCATCAGGCTGTTGGCCGCACCGTGGCTTGCTGCTGTCCCCTCCGATCAACCAGCACCCTAAATAAAAATCCCAGAGGTTTTGATTTACTGGCGGTTAAGCAACTACGAAATAAAATTTGTCCCGATTTACTATAACCTTATCTTAAACATACATTTAGTTGACATAATTCTCAATAACCTCAGTAGATTTCTTTAATGAATCTTCCTTTCTACTCGCATTAAGAAAAATCTGTACTCTGTTACCCTGTGCTCCTGTAATTTCCTAAATCACCTTAAGCGGAGAGTTTCCTGTGGGTGCATGGGCATTTGCTTTGCATTTGCTTTTCTGTCTTCAGGCCCCAGCACTCCAGGCCCTGCAAGACGTGGCAGTGCCAGGCTAAGCAGGGCAGCGTCCGTAGGGTCAGGATTTAAATGCTGTGGTTCGGCAACCCTTGCTCAGCAGGCCATTTTGGGAGGTTGAAGCCAAATGTGATTTCAGTCTGCTGCCCTTTAAAGTTAGTGCATATGGGGAGGAGGTTGTTGGTGGGTTTTAGTGTTTCTAATATTATTTTTTTCTTCTTCTTCTCGCAGGCAACGGTGAGCTGAGCAACAAGGAGTTTGTTGCCATAATGAAGCAGCGCCTTATGAGGGGCTTGGAGAAGCCCAAGGACATGGGCTTCACGCGACTCATGCGGGCGATGTGGAAATGCGCCCAGGAGACAGCGTGGGACTTCACCATGCCCAAGCCGTAGCGGGGTCAGGGAGGAGCGCCTGGCTTCCCTGTCTCAGCCCTGCCACCACTGCCTGCGGGCGAGCAACGCTGCTGTGGACACCCGTGGGGTGGCACCAGGCTCTGGTGAGCCCAGGCTGTTCGTAACAGGAGATTTTTGTAAGTCAAAGTTAGAAATCAAAGCCTGTTATATTTGCAGCTTCTGCTTGCCGCTAGCCCCTTAATATTCCTCTCAGGAAAAAGAAAAGGACTTTTCTTACTGCTGCCACCTCTGCTTCGTGAAGCGACCTGCCTGCAGAGCTGGGCATCGAGTGAGCTGCTGGGGCTGCACCCACATCACTTTTGTTTAGTGTTACTACAGAATGGCATGGGGTTTATTTCAATTCTGATTGCTCCTAAGAAAGAAGCTGTGGGATTCCTGGATAGATCATACCGGTGGGACCTAGGAGCAGAGCCTGGAGCAGCCAGGTGGTGAGAGCACCCCAGGATTTCAGTCAGCCAAATGCTCCGTGCTCCCCCAGACTGTTGGGAGGTGGAGGGGACGGGTGCACCCACAGAGAGGCTGCTTGAGCCGAGCTGCCGCCTCTGGTGTAAGAGCAGTTAAAAGCAGTGGAGCAACTGGCTCTCCTGCACATCCTGCCTTGCATAAGCAACCTTCTGCGGGAGGTCTCTATTTTTTTTAAATGGGGAGCCCTCTCCATGGGGAATTGGCGTTCTGTAACGGGAACGGGCTGAAAGATGGTATTTGCTGAGTGGTGTTCTCTCTGTAAAGTACCGTGTAAAGATGTTGCTCACAACAACATGGCTCGTGGCTCATCTCTTTTGATTGCTTCAGGCTGGTGGCGAGTCACCAGAGATGGGGTGTGTTGGAAGGCAGAGAAAAGAACGTGATGACTTTCAGAGCTGGAAAGACAAAACCCAGAAGTCAGCACTGGAGAGGCCAGAGCTGCCGTGTTTGCTGTCCCACGTTGCCAGCCAGCCCCAGACAAGCGGTCCAGTTTGGGATGGCCCTGTAATCGATCTGCCGTGGCCTCCGCATTGCAGAGAGGAGCCCTCTCTGTGGGTGTTTAAAGGACAGCCATGCGCTTCAGGCTTTCTTTGAGGTGATAAAACACTTTTAGAATATTTTCATACTGGGGTATTGATCCTGCTATTGGGGATCACTCTGTCTACTGTCATCTCCGTTCTCTCCTCTCCTGTAGCTTGCCTGCCAGTACCGTGCTCTGTTCAGGTGTTGGTCCCTGTGTGATTTGTCACCTTACATGGAGCAGCGAGGACGCTGGGGTGCAGGTTTTTCCCCCCCTTGTGGCCGTAGGGATGGCTGTGCTTGCTGTGCCTGTCCTACTTGCTCCCTGCAAGCCCACGGGCAGCTGTGAAGCCTCCATGGAAATGCCACTCGTCTCAAAATTCTCTTTCGGAGCAAAATGAAGCCCGTTGCATCCCTGCTAGGACTGCATCTCTCAAACGGCCTCTGCTGCGCAAGCAGAGATAAATGCACGGCAAGAAGTCTTAATTGCCGAGCTCTGGGGCCAGCATCTCCTCCCTTCAGCCCTTTCCAGGCACAGTCCCGGGTGCAAGGAGCTGTTTAGCAGGCACGAACCTTTAAACTAACATTGAATTACTTTTTTTGTCTTACNCTTTTATCTCCCCTCTCGAGAGCGAGGCGCTGGCGCTTGCCCCTTTTTTAGGGGCAGCCCTAAACTTGGGGCGTTTGTGGTGCCGAGGCGATGATGAGAGGGCAAGGGACCACCCCTGAAGGCCGAAGAGCGGCCTGAAACGGGCGAACGGGGCTTTCGGCCATCTCGGGTGCGGCGGGAGAGGGATGTCCGTCCGTCCGTGTCCCCCCCCC
>VYZV01020060.1:59819-80007 GCA_013401275.1 Pandion haliaetus | reverse complement strand
GGGGGGGGGGTGTAAGGAGAGGGTCTCTGCCCAGAGAGGAGGGCGGGAAGAGGTACGCTCGGAGCAGAGCACGGTGGTTCTAGTACCTCCCTAAATTCTCGCTGGTTTTCTGCCCCTGGCCAGCGGGCGGGCTGTGGGCCTGTGGTCACTGCTGCTCGCAGGAGCATCGCTGGCCGCGGGGAGAGAAGGAGCTTGGCAAGGCCGAGAAGTTCTCGGTGGGGCTGCCCAAAGCCTCCATTCTCTCCTCTCCCGGCATTTGGGCTGTCCTGGAGCTCCGTCCTTCCTGCAGAGGTGCGACGGCACTGGCCCCGGGTGTAGCTGCGGAATCCCTTCCCCGAGCAGTTCGGCCTGAGGAGTGGTGAGCAGGAGTTTCACGTAGTTTGCCAGCAGGCAAAGACGCTTTGTTTGAGTTTACGTGCTGGAGCGGGCTTGTTTTGTTTTCCCTGGCTATTCCACTCAGCAAGCGTTGATTCTTATTTCGTACACCCCCATCAATTACCACAGCACAGCTAGTGTGGTTCATTTCAGCACGCATGAAAAATAATCTTTCTTTGAAGACCTTCTGCCAGTTTTATGAGTTCTCAGGAACAATCTCATTTCCTGGAAGCCTTACGGCATACATAATCGACGTGTCACAAAAGCAACTGGGAAGTGGTTTATAGAAGCAGCCAAACACAATTCTTTTTCCGTGTGTTCTTACGTTGCAGAAATTTATGCAAAGGGCTGTAGGGGTTTTTTGGGGGGGGGGTGTTCCTTTTTTACTTTGACAGATCTTACCCAAGTTTTGATTCTTCAGCTGTGTTTTGCAGCTTATCTGTCCTGCGGAGAGCCCAAGGTGTACTGTAATCCTCTTTTTGGTTGTACGAGGCCTCCTCCCGTTCCCTCAAACACAGCGTATTAGCCTGTCATAAATGTGGTGTAATTTTCCTTCCCATTGAGAGAATTCCCACTTCTGCAAAATCACTGGTTAAGAAAAATGACTTTTGGAGGAAAAAGCTTGGCATAGCACACGGAAAGGCCCACCCTGATACGGATTGCTCTTCCTGAGGAGCTCTGCTATGGCATGCACCGGACAAGCCGATCTGGGTGACAGCAAGCACCAGCTCGCAATGTGAAGCAGTCATGTTTTGCCCTAATCCTGTGGCCTGGGACAGGCAGAATAAAAGGTGGGATAGGTACTGTTAGAGAGCTGGAGCAAAGGGGAGGAAAGCAGAGGAAACGGGGACAGCAAGGCAGGTTAATGTTAAAATACAGCGTGCTAATTTGTGGCCAGACCCAACCAAGCTGCTGGTACAAGTTTCACCTCTGAGATGCTGTCCAAGGACCCTTTGCTTGGTGTCCTGCCAGTTGCTCGCCCGTGCGCTTTGGGTCTATAGTTGGGAAATGTTGCCAAAGATCCTGTAGTTAAACCGTGGTCATTGGGTTTTTACGTAGTTCGTGTGCCCCTGGGAAGTCTCTTCTCTTTCTCATGAGTTACGTTGGGTTTGGCAACAATCATCACCACGTGGATCTTGCGTAGTATGGCTTTGGGATGCAGAAGCAATACGACTGGAGCTGTGGAGCGAAATGGAGCTGAGCTGCGGTCATATGTGGACTTCTGTGGTTGGTTTGGGGAACCACGCTACCAAAAATCTCTTGGCAAGCTGTAGGGAACTGAGCCCTAAACAGGAAGAGTGGGGTGGGAGGGACTGCCTTGTGAGATGAGGTTTAAAAGTGCTTGGCGGTTTGCTCCAGGTTTGGAAGGAACAAAAGCAAAGACTGTAATTTTATGAACATTCTAGTGGCGTAAATATGAGCGAAGGAAGGATTTGTTTTTCTGAAAGCCAAAATTCACAAAGCCCCCAAGCTCAGAAGCTCATCCAGTGAGTTGCTACTCGTTAGCCTGCTGTCATTTTTATCCTTTGTCCTGTAACAATTGCTTGTATTGGCTGTTGGATTACCAAGCGGTTTTTTCTTGCCCCTACAAGCTCTGCGGGTCAGATAGGATATCTTGGCTCCTCTCTTGGCCTGCAAGCGTTGTTTGCACTTGCATAAAGAACGTGATACCCCCATAGTGCAAGGTCTGTAATGTGCAATCTGCAGGAGGAGACGAAACGTCCTTCTCGGTTCTAGGCTCTGGATAAAGGACTGCAAGCTCGTCAAGTTACTGATGCCTTTGTAAATAACGTCGTCTGGTGTTAATCGTATTACATGTGCTTATTCTTTTTAATGGGGATGCAATAGATAAACTTCAGAAACTACAGGCATAAAAGATCAGTCTGATATTTGGTTTAAAAAAGACAAGAGCAGTTTAAAAAGATGGCGCTATCTAGCTGCCAGGGAAACACTTGGTGGAAAGATACTTCTGTGCCTGGAGGAGTCTCGCTTGGTTTCACAGTGTTGTCGCCTGTGTGGTTAGGCCAGGCCTGAACATTTGTCCCCTCTTGGCTGAAAAGGATGGAGGATAGTGTCTGAGCCTTGCAAGGAGGAGACAGTACTCTGCAGCACCTTACCCAATACGCATGCGCACCCCACTTAAGAAAAGGGAAACTAAATTTACGCAATTCATATTTAGTAATTGAGAGAGAAGGTGGTTTTCCAGCTGCTTCTACCCCATCGAATATGTAGGTAAGACAGTGCAAGAGAACAAAGCACCCTTCTGACTCGTGCTACAGGTCCTATCGTGCTGCCAGCAATCAGTGCTGCAGTTCTCGGTCTCCGAAAGGGGAGTATCCCTGTGTGACTGGCATCCCACGGTATTATTTTCTAAGCTTTCTAAAGATATGGCATTGTCAGATAATTTACCCAGCAGAGTAGACTTGCAAAGGCAGAAGATAAAGAAGAATAATATGCTTTATAATATGCTAGAGAACAAATGTGGAAATCCTTTGCTGTTAAGGAGAGATGTGGGGGGGAAAAAAAAAAAAAGGAGAGGACAGGGATGTGCTGCTTTGGTGACCCACTGTGGCTCCCAGACTGTCCAGCTGGGTAGGCCTGGGGTTTTGGGGGAGGTTGCACGCGTTGGGAGAAGCAGGCAATATGTTCAGCAGTAGCCCTCGCATCTGGGCAAGAAGCAGCAGGAGCTCAAGGGTTCCTTGGATGAAAAGGTGAGGGTCTTTCTGACGAAGGGTGAGGGGTCTTAGAGCGGTGGCAGAGATGAAGAGGGGTCTCTTTATGGGAGAGTTGGAAGGGCAGATTGAGCTTGGCCGTCTCTTAACTTCTGTTTTTTTCTTTTCATCTTTTTCTCATTTCAGTTCTGCTTGAATCACTCAACAAGAATGAGCAATCAGCCAATGGCCAGTCCCAGTCCAGGGAGTCCACAAACCCTCAGTTCAAGAAAATGAGCGGAGACTTCCCATCAGCCAACGGAGAGGCTGGTGGGGAGGCCCCCAAGGGCTACACTCAGGACCAGGTGGATGCAGTGAAGAGGTGTGTGCACAGCTCTTTGTGGCTTCAGCCTGAAGCTTGTTTGAGTTTATCACGTGATACTGGTCTGTTTTCCACAGTGTTTTAAAGATTCCAGCTTTGAACCCCATTGAGTGGTTTTTAACTGGCTGGGTGTTAAAAGCATACGTAGGAGGATTTGTAGCTGTGGCAGCCCTGGGAGGCAGCTGGGTTGAGAAAACGAGGGGTGAGTTTTTCCCCCAAATGCATGCACGAGGGCTAGAACTGTAGGCACGCAGGCCTTTTCCTGGCTGAGGTCCAGAGAGGCATTTTGGATGCATTCATCTCATGGACTTCACATGAACGTTTGCGTTAGTGCCAGTCAGTAATGCTGTGAAAAATCCCATGTGCTCCTGAGATCCTGTAGGTGGAAATCACAGCTCATAGCTTGCAGTAGGCAGCCCTCCAGCTCTTAAGCTTTGGTCTAGTAGCAAGTGACAGGCCATATCCTTCTTCGTTTCTCCTGATGATATTCTGCTCATGGTCTCTCTTAGAGCCCGATAAAGTAGAAATCCTTCACAGGACACTTGACTCTGTTAGCAGGATACGCTTCTAAAGCTCCTGCTGGAAAGTCCCAGGACATGTTTATCCAGTCACCTGTTTCCCAAACCCTGTTTCAAGCTGTTCTTTGTTCCTTTCTACCATTTGCAAATACTGGAAGCTGAAGGACTGAACTGCAGGCACAGTCACTTGGTAAACTTTGTTTAAGGTTATGGGCATGGTCTGAATTGCGCAAGAACTGCTCTGGCTAATGGACTTACAGGGATGCTTGTTACGTCATCCATTTCTCCAAAAACCCAGCCTGCTGTATTCTGTCTCATCGGAGTCATGTGAGAAGGAGAAACCATCGCTGGGCTGTGAGTGTACCCAGAACAAACTGGCCTGCGCACACAGGCCTGGGCAGCTCCCTTTTTCTTTCTCTAGAATTCAGCTGATGTTATTTTTAGGTCTGTGAATTAACTGAGTCTGAGGAGGCGGAGGGGAAAAGCCAATAGCCCCAGCTATCCTTCAGATCCTGGCCCGCCATTTGTAGTCCCTCCCAAATAGCCTCCAAAATGTGAGCGTGACAAATCTGAAACTTACTTGTCAATCACATTCCTTTGTGGGTGATATCCTTGCCTGAGGAGAGGCCCTTCTACCACTACTGGCTTGACTTGTTCTGTGAGGCTGTTTGTGTGCTAGTAATGCAGGCGCAGCGGGAATGAGTCTGTGACAAAAATTGGGTCACCCTCTGAGGAATTAGTGCTGAGTAAACCAGAGCTCAACAAACAACATCGATTGAAACTGTGATGTGTGAGATGGTGCAGAGTTGGCCTATTCAATGCAAAGTGGTTTTCACAGCTGACACTACCTGTCTGTGTTTTCTCCCCTCTCTACTGGCAGAGTAAAGCAGTGCAAAGATTACTATGAAATTCTGGGAGTAAACAGAGAAGCTTCTGATGAGGACCTGAAAAAGGCCTACCGGAAACTTGCACTGAAGTTTCACCCAGATAAGAACCACGCACCAGGAGCTACAGAGGCATTTAAAGGTAAAGGATACTTCCAAGTTTGTGATTTGCCCTCAACTATCAGGCGATAGTGCTGAGTCGGGCTCGCAAGGACCCTCACAAACAACCTCACAAGTCAGGTAAAGTGAAATAAAGCTCTTCTTTGTAAAGTTGTCTCTCTTCTGAGGTGGTTGTATTATGAACAAAGTATAAGCTTAAAATAATAAACACAGGTTGGCACAGGTAGGATTCACGTCTGCTAGTGGGACAAGGAGAAGCCTTCCTTCCCTTTCTCCTAGCAGCCCTTCCTGTGTGTTGCTCCAGCCTCCTGCCACACTGCTCAGGAGGAAATACCCTCGGGATGTTAACCGTCCTCTTTTTTGGAGAGGTACAGGAGCGTTCACCTAGCAGGCAGAAGCTCCGAGTCCTGCAGCCGTCCAGCACAGGGCAGGTGCTGGGGTGCACCACTGTCTACTGACAAATCCAATAGAGACCCAGTAAGTTGTGCAGCACCAGAGGCAGCCGTTGGGTTTGTGAATCCCTCGAGAGAAACTTTGCTGGGCAGGGCCAATGGCAGGAAACTCATCTTCTTCAGGACTGGTATTTAGACTCTTCCACTCATTGAACATTTCAGGTAGCCAGTAAGCCTTCAGGTTTCTAAGCAAGCACTTGGCACCTGACCGTCGCGAAAGGCTGTGGATGGAATTGGTGGATGGAAGCCTCAGGTGAAAATTTCTAGGGTGAAACTGCACCAGCCATACAACTGAGGCCAGCCAGGACTCAAAAAAGGTCACCAGGAGCTTCAGCTCTGCTGCAAAGAGCCCAGTTCTCAGGGCCGCTCTACAAATGCAGCAGGGGTGTTTCCTGGGTAATAAGATCCCTTAAAATGGGAGTAATTTTCCAAGAGAAATGCTATTGCTTGGAACATATAACGCCATTTTCCCTTGCAAGCTGCGGAAGTTTGATTATTATCATTGAGCTAAACGCAGAACTTCTTGATGCCAGTGGTACAGCACTGCTGTTGCAGTGTTAAGACACTTAAATAGTGTGGTCTCATTCTGGCCATCTTGGGAATGAATTGCACGAGACTTCTGCTGGTGCAGGGAGCAAGGCTAGCCTGGTGTGAGTGTATTGATATAGTATTTGGGTAAGCTTCTAGTAGACATGAATTCAGCAGTAAAAGTCTTATGTAAGGTTTGTTCAAGCCTTTTAAGACTTAAATCCATAACTGATAAGTCTGTTGCTGTTAGCAAATAATGAGCTGACCCCCAGCTACTTGGGAGAGCCTGTTTTAGTATGGGGGCCAGATTAAAGAGTGAGCATCTGCAGACATCTAGCTATGCCGCATGTGCAGTAAGCCGCTGTTCAATAGTTTATCCTTCAATCCTTGCCAAGTGGCGAAAGGCAGGTTTCTTCACTTGTAATCTTAAATAATGATGTTTGCCAAAGGCTTTGACAAGAGTTACGTGACAGAAGTCGTGCATTAAGCAAGGTGCCCTTTATCCTCCACTGCAGAGCTATCTGCTCTCGGTTTATCTCTCCTCCAAGCCTTGCCTCATTGGCTCCCCCGTCCTTCAGCCTGAGCTGAGCTCCTAGTTTGCAGGGCTCACTGAAGTCCAGCTGTTTGGTTCCAGAAGGTGAAGGGGGAAATATGCACTGCTATGAGGATTTTAGTTAATTTTTTTCTTATGTTGATGTATTAGCTGAAGTTTTGGTATTCACCTTCCCAGTGACGGCTGATAAAGCATTAGGTCTTGTCCCAGTCCGTAGTTGCAGTTGGCTGCAGTCTGTCTTCTGGCAGATTTGCATCACTGCCTTTGGCTGATGTTGGAAAAAGAGTTGAAGCTGGCTAGTTTGAGCTGAAATCCTGATTTAGAATGAGGTGTTTCTTGGGCTTTGTCAGCAGAAAGTCAGACAACGCACAAAACCCTGAACCGCTCCATTTTTGCTGCTTAACCGCGCAGTTTGAAAGAATAAGCTAGTATGCTGAGAGTCGGTCCTTGTCGTCCGGCTTGTAGAAATGTTTGCTCTGCGTGCACTAATTATAACCAAGAAGGAGAACAAGTATATTGACATTACATTCTCCACACTCCAAATCTCTAGTCCAAGAAGAAACCGTATATGTAGATCTGACTACTGGGAAAATGTTGAATTTTGGAGTTAATCTCCTCCAAAGGGCATGTATCTCTCTTTTCTGTCACTTCTGCCCCTGCCTTTAATACACCAGTCAACTACTGCCATGAACATTTTTCCCTCCTTGCAACACAGGGAGGAGAGAGGATAGGCTCTGCAGTCACATGGGGAGGCTCTTGGGTCAGTTGGTTGAGAGGGGAAGTGATAACCTGGAACGTGCAGAGAGGGAAGTACAGAAATAGGAGGGTGGCAGGCAGACATTGTGGTAGAAAGCCTCAAACTTGCTGAGGTTGGAAGGAGAGTGACCTGGGAAACTGGCAGGGGTTTAGTTCCAGTACATTTCCACCGTCACAGGCACTGGTTAATCGTCCTTGCAATCACACGCCTTACTTTGGCATCTGGGAATTTTGAAATTCATAGCTGACAGACACAATTTCTAGCCAAGTTTCATGTTCTTTTTGTAAGGCAACTTCTAGTTTCCTTACTAGCTGTGATGGGAGGTTTTAAAGTCTCTTTAAACTCTTTGCGGTTCTGGTTTTAGGCTATGATATTGAATTCCCTCAATGCCACTTTTGAATAAAATTTGTCAACTAAAATTGTATTTTCCTATACAGGTGCTTACAGCTGAAGGATTTGAGCATTAGTTGTTCAAAAGAAATAAGTTGAATTAAGTGAAATGTGTCGCTGCTCTACTGCCCATATTTCCTTCACAATTCATAATTTCATTCATCTGAGAGGGTTTCTCTAGGGACATATACCAAATTCTTACCAGCCATATCATTGAATTAATTAAGGCCTTTTTCATTGAATCTCTTGGTGTGATTTCCTTCTGTCTGTGTTTGCCAGAGAAGCGTGCCGGGTGCTAGTGCTGCACTGCTGAAATAGCCAAGTTGACAAGACATGGGTAGTTGAGAACCTCATTTGTGTAATGAGAAAGGCAAGTCCTGGCAGTTTGCAGGGTGAAATGTGTTATCTGTAGAAGAAAGAAGCTAATTGCTTCCTTATTGTCAATATTTCAGCCATTGGTAATGCGTACGCAGTATTGAGCAACCCAGAGAAGAGGAAGCAATATGACCAGTTCGGAGATGAGAAACTCAACCCTGCTCGGCACGGACACAGTCACTCGGACTTCCACCGTGGGTTTGAGGCCGACATCTCACCCGAGGACCTCTTCAACATGTTTTTTGGTGGTGGTTTTCCTTCTAGTAAGCACGTTAACCCTTAATCTCTTGAATGGGACCTGATCCTTTTGACAGAGCAACAGTGCAGTAGTGATTTCTTTGGCCGTGCAAGGATTGCTGAGTTTGATGAGAGAGTGTTCTCCTTCACACATGACCTAAGCACCTAGAGTTTTCTAAATTGCTCAGACGGGTACTTGGAGAACTCAGCATCCAGCAGGTAATACCATCAGAGCTGGACTTCTTCCCAACTTCAGGTATTTGTTTGCATGCTGGCAACATTAGCTGTTTATTAGGTTGGGTTGAATGTTAGAACAAAAAATGACTTGGTTTAAGGCTAGTTGTAAGAACAATCCTATTTTGAAGAAGGCTTTTCAGCCTGGTGGTTTTAGAAGTTAAATATTCTCATCAGAACAAACTATGGTAACACGTGAGCCTTGTTCTTGATCTGTATCTGCTCTGCCATGCAGCTGAAGCGGTTTCTTTGAGATCAGCATCCACTTCCTTCTTTCCATTGTGTCCCATAAAAAAGAGGAAGGTGTTATTTCTAGAGCATAATTTAAACCTCTTGAATTGAAAATTAAATCTGTATCCTGTCTATCCCCAGTGCTGATCATGGTTTGGGTAGCAGGAAAGACCCGAGTGACTGTTCCTTCTCTTGATCAGTTCTGATCAAAAAGACACAGATTTCATATAAGGATAAGGGTATTTTAGAAGACTCCCTTGTATTTACTCTAGTCATATTGACTGGCAGTGGAGGCAGTGGTTTTGACCTCTGTGGACCAACTTGGAAAAATAAATATTTTTGTTTCAATTGAGGAGATTTACTCTGGTAGCTCTTTCCTATCTGGTATGTAAGAATTAACACACTAACATCAAGTACTTGCAAAGGCATCTTGAAGCCTTTTGCAGCATTCATGTTCTGGCTGTCAGAGAGGTAAAGATACGCCAGTAAAAACAGCAGATTGCTGGTTTAGCTCAGTCTTTTTTTCCTTTCCTCACTGTCCCAAGAGAATTCAGGATGGCTTTCTCAGCTGGTCTCCTTTTCCAGCTGTAGCTTTGACATTTAAAACAAGACGTGGAAGAGCTCTGTTTTTAGGGTGAAAAAACTGCCAAAATTATTTCTTTTTCTAATTGGTTTTAATCTAAAGTAAATTCAGTTAGAAGCGAGGAGGCCTGTACAAGATATTCTCTCTACATAGCTGACCATGCTTTGAGCAAGAGGTTGGACCTCTTGAGGTCACTTCCAAGGTGAGTTTTCATGTGATCCTACAAAATCCTATAGGTGGATCTCTGTGCCCACCACCAGTTCACCTTCACACATTATCTGCTCAGTACAGCTTAGGAATACTCCTTTTTCAGCTGTGGCTTATATAGCTTATTTTGTAAACGTTGGCTTCAGGTGAGGAATAGAATTTTTTTGTATGAATTCTTCTATCCATCTCCCGTGGAGTCCCATATCTGCTTTGCTCGAAAGCTACAGCCATCTCTGTCAAGACAGCATGATGGAATGGCTTGAGTCAGGGGCTTCGGCCATGTGGCCTGCTGACCAAAACCATGGGCATGCACCTTGAGCAGTGGGACATATGCAGGCATCTCAGGCACAGCCCAACTCTGTCAAATCACCATTTCACTGAGACATCCAGGCTCCAGCCTGGAAGCAGCCCACCCAGACAGATGTGCTGTCCTTCTTCCAGCTCTGAACTGGCTGGCATGCTGCCGGCTACGGGAAGTAGGCTGAACTGAGAGCGGTGGTAACGGCAGACCAGATCTAAGTGTGAGCGCAGCATGGATTCCTTTACAATCTCTACGTCCTTATATCTTTCCTGAGTGTGGCCTGAACCAAAGAAATAGATCAAGCCCATTGTGACAACGTTCAAAGTTAAAATTCCTGAATTTGCTACTGTCAGCACCCAGTCTACTTTTTCCTACCATGTTTTTATTGGTGAGGCTGACGCGGAACGTGGCCATCTTTTATGGTTCCTTCCTAGCCAGCCAGCACCATCTTATGTACTGTGACTTCTATGTAACAGTTTTCTTTCGCCTATAGGTAACGTTCACGTATACAGCAATGGCAGGATGCGATATACCTACCATCAGAGGCAGGACAGACGAGAACATCAGGGTGACGTAAGTGGAGAACAGGCTGGGGGCTGAGAGTCTAAAGGTTTTTCCGATATGTGAATTGCGAACTAGTTGGTGTGGCCGTCTTCTGAAACAGTCCTGCTTGTTACCACCCCTGAACAGAAAGCTGGAGTCGTGGGAAGTGAGCTGCCTTCGGAATTTACACCAGGTTGCAGTTTAATTTACTGGTGGTTGTTCTCCCGGGACTCTCATAGCTGTCGTCCAGTGGGGAAGACAGTAGTGTGTCTTGAAGCAGCGCGGCCTTGAAATAAGATTGCACCAGTAAAGTGTCCCTGTCTTTACCACAGAATAAGCATTTCCCTTCTGATTTAAGTCTGTAATTTCAAAAGGTAAATCCACTTTTCAGATAATGTGGATACTCACGGCTCCTCCCAACATGAACTCATTCTCCCTTTTATTCCAGTATTGAAGATGGGGTGTTTCTTATCTGTGATGCTTAAATAACCAAGGAAGACACTTTATGGCACAAGCTGTTTTTATATTTTCCCATCACAGAAAATCTAAGTATATCTCCAGCACTCCAAGCCCTCTGGTCTAGAGAAGTGAGAATGAGTGACTTACTATTTAAGAGACCAGGGTTATGTATTGAAGATTACTATTTTCTGGAGATAGCCAATGATTTAAAAAAAAAAAAAACCACAAACAAACAAACAACAAGAACTTCCTGAATATTTTTTTTCTCAAGCTTAGAGGGGAGAGTGTACTCTGCTGGAACTGGAGGGAGCTCAAGAGGTGAGGTGAGGGCGGGGAATTACTTTCATCTGACATGGAAGAGGGGAGAAGACTTTCCAAAAAACCGGTTCTGCTCACTAGCACAAGCAGGACAGAAACCACATATGCTCTAGAAAAACAAAATATGAGCATGAGGCTTTTGAAATTCACTCACAAGGTTCCCCCTGCCAGTCCCCTCTGCCCTTTGTCACATCCAGAGAAGGGGCAGTGGGTTTGGACCTTTGGAGTCACGCTGCCCTTTCTGGAGGGGAACTGTGGGCTGCTGGGTTCCCCCCAGTTATTTTGGGGTGCCTCCTAGGCCAAATGCCTGCACAAAGCAGGAGGATTGAGATTGTGCTTGGGCTGGGAGGGAGGGAGAGCGATGGTATGGGATCCTTGCGTACAAGTGTATGGGTGGCACTCCACTGTGTATTTCTGTTCCTTCAGGGTGGCCTTGGGTTGTTTGTCCAGCTGATGCCTATCCTCATCCTGATCATTGTGTCTGCTCTCAGCCAGATGATGGTCTCCAGCCCACCCTACAGTTTGAGCCAGAGGCCGTTAGTACCCATTATTCTAAAACTTAACCAGTTGGGGAGGGGGTTGGGTTCTGGTGGGCAGGGTGGTGTGAGGGGGCAGGGATCCAGGCTCTCTGTTTTTCTTCTCTTGGGTTTTGGGGTTTTTTGNTTTTGCTTTCTTTCATCACACTCTTGCTGCCAGATCTCACACATTGAAGGCCAGGAGGCCTTCAACAAGGCCATTGAAGAGCCAGGAGGTTCTCAAATAGGTCTTGAGATGGAAGGTGTGGGGAAGGTTGGAGGGTGCTCACTTGCCTAAGGGAGGATGTTCTCTGACAGCCCAGGACGTTCTGCAGCCCATACCTACAGCTGTGTGTGTCTGTCCTAGAAAGGGACAGACGAAATGACTCTGAGAGACTGCAGCCCAGCACTGAGATCCCATATTCAGAATGAATTGAGATGTAGAGTTAAACTGGGGTGTGAAAAACAAAAGCCAGTTCTATTCTTCATGAAGGCCTCAGTTTATGCCTAGTACAAAGCAGTAGAGGAAGAGAAGGAGTAAAAGACACTCCTGTAGAGTAAAAGACACTCCCAGAGAAATCCCCTGTTTTTGAACTCTAATCTTGCCATGAAACACCTATGGCCAGACATTTACTGTGCAAAAGTGAAGCTGTTTCGTTCTAGATCCTGTGGAAATGCCCCGATCTGCTCACTTGACTGACAAATGAAATAAGTCTTCATTCTTACTCACTTTGCAGTGCCAACAAAGAGTAGGAAAACAGGCTTAATTTCTGGCAGCTTGCATCATTCTTAACAAAAGCTTAATGTATTTTCAGTGGAAGTTCCTTATGTGTATTTAAAGAGGGTAGGTAGACTTGGTTACAGCTAGTGGGCCCTGTTTAGTTTCACAGGTGACAACGTTTGCCACTGATGATGTTAAATACTATAAAACCCAGCTGAGCTTTTGGGTCCAAGGTGAAGACTATGGCATTAGTGCTTGGAACTGAAAGATGGAGCGGTTTTGAAGAGGGCACAGTTAAGGGTTATTCTGAGAGGCTAAAGAGTATTGAGATGCGATATCTGCAGTTGATATTAGGACTATAAAATTAAGCATTATATATGTATACCAGTTTGTTTTATACTGGTGAAGAGGCGGTTTATGGGGCGAGAAGACGTTCAGTCGAGGGCAGCTTTTAGGTGGGCAGGGATATGCTTCCAGCCTTGTCAGCTGTCAGAGGAAAGCCATCCCTGAGCCCCAGGTGTTTCTCTGCTGCTCGGTTCCCTGTTCCCTGTACTGTCCCTGTCTGTCTCTGCGTTCTCGGATAGCAGCAAGCAAACCGATTTCCAAGTTTGGATTTGGACAAGAGCGGCAAATGAGCTGACCCAGTCCGTTGTCATCCTTTCTGAGTGACCAAGGCACTTCAAATGAAGCTAGCTCGGGAGCAAAAGGCTGCTGTGCCAGCAGGCGGTGCTGCTCGCTTGCTCGCTCGCTCGCTCGCTCGCACAGGCAGCCAGGCCCCTTCTGCTGCCCGATGTAAAGGGAAATGCTGTGCTTGGCTGTCGTTTGGCAGAAAGCTGGAGCTTGCCGCACTGAACTCGGTGAGCAGGAGGCAAGAAGCTTTTGAACCTGGTGAGGTTTCAGTGGCACACGGAGATTTTAATGCCACTTCTTGGTAGTGAAGCTGTCTCTGAGAAAGGTAGAGTCCTAAAGAACCATTTGTCACTCCATTACCTTTGTAAATCTCTTCCAAAAACTAGCTTTCTGCTGAAAGACCTGTCTGGCGGTGGGCCTGACTGTGCCACCCTGCTTTTCAATAACTCCTCATCAAACTTGCCTGACTTAATTGCATGTCTGACTTCAGGTGGCAGGTTTCTTGCACCAGGTCCTGCCCTTATTTTCATGCTTTACACTCAGGCACGCTGCTGGAGCAGTGCGAACTCAATTACTACTCCTTTGAGGGCATGCTTTGTAGCCTCCCTAGTTCATCTTTATACAGAAGAGGAATATGAACTACGGGAGAGCTTAAGGTTCTGTCTTGACAGGTAAAACAGTGAGCTGAGCTTCTTCCAGACTGCATCTCTGCCAGCAGGCACTGCAGGAGATGCGTTAGCCTTCCTCTTGAAAAATGCCAAGAGAGGTTTTTGGTCATGTTCAGTCTATCCGGTTACCCACCACTCGTCCCTGAGTGCTGGACCTTGATGAAACGTGCAGGAGTCTTTGAATCACTCCTGTAAACTCTGATAACAGACTGAAGGGTGAGCTGGATGAGTTAATGTTTATACCTGGCTAAAGAATCGGGCTTGCTTTTAATGCAGCAGCCAGCTGGTATTTATTATGGGAAACTTTGGGCACGTCTCCAGATGGAGCTATTCCTGACAAATCCAGCGTTTGGGCACCGGTCCTGTGTTGCAGCTTGCAAACACGCCCTAGTGAGTATCTCTAGGTTTGCTGGAGTGTTGGGGAAAATAAGTACACGGCTCTGAAATGCAAATCCATGGGGGTAGGGTAAGAAGAGATTTCCTTCTAGAAAGTGCTCTCTCTGCTAGTCGGTGCAGGCTCGAGTGCAGAGCGGGTCTAATTTTGTTCTTGCAGCAACAGTGTTCGTTGTAGCATGTGATGTGGTAGAGGAAGCTGACACTCTTGGGGTTAGCAGATATCTTAGCAGAGGGTACTGGGTTTGACTGATGGGTAGCCTTGCTGAGCAAGGTGGGGTTGCTGGGGAGCTGTGACAGCTGTTCTGCCTCGCTGGCTGCTCTCGCCCTGCACCGCACGAGCATCGGCCTCCGAGCTTTGCAACCATCCTTGGGGCTCACCGCCAAAAACAGATGATGGTGTCGTCAGCAAGGAAATTGCAGAGAGATTTAATTAGTGCTGAAAATGCTAATGAACACTTTATTTTAAGTGGGTTTAGGCCTTGGGCAATCTGCCTCAGAGTTATGTCTGTATTCAGAGCTCTGCCCACCTCGCTAGAGGCCTGGCAGGTTTTCTGTCCCCATGTTGGCCTGTCATTTCCACTAGAAATGCTTCTCCTTTCCAAACCTTCAAGTCTGTGGATGCATAGGAGTGATGAATGTTTTCAGCGGTTTGGTATCATGGCACGTTGTGCTTTATAAAGAGCTGGGAGCTTTTTGCTCTGCCCTTGGAAGCGTGTCCTACACTGTTCTGCCTTTTCTCCCTGAACTAGGTCTGTGGGTCACATACACAGGAGAGTGACAGAGCACTTGAAAGTCAGCTACTACGTATCTGAGAACTTTGCAGATGAATACACAGGCACAAACCTGAAAAACGTTGAAAGGAGCGTGGAGGATGACTATATTGCAAACCTTCGAAATAACTGCTGGAAAGAGAAGCAGCAGAGTGAGTAGTCTGGGGTCAGGAGTGGAGGGTCTTGCCTGTTGCATGAGGTCGGCTTCGGAAAGGTCTTTAACTGGGGACTGAGTTATGCTAAAGTTATGCTTCCAACATGGTGCGAGCCCAGTTCCTCTGTTGATGGCTTTTTTTTCTATCTATGACTTTGTGACAAATCCAGTATGTGGGTTTTTTTGGCTTGGTTTGGTTTGGTTTTTATTTTTTTAATGCTGCTGTAGAACTGGTCAGACAGGAGTTGTGCCCCGGAGCTTCCCTGTCGTGTCAGTAGGGTATCTCTGATTTCCAGTGGAGGGGGAAGGTTGCAGCCATCTGATTTTCAGGAGGCCCCCGATAGCTCTGTGTAATATTTCAGTTGTTCAAGGACCGTGTCTGAAAGCCTGCTGCCCACGGCGTCCTCCATCCCGCATCCCATCCCTGCTCAGAAGGCTGTGGCAGCAGCCCTGACGTCGCTTTGTGTGCTGCTGAAGGCACGCGGGATTAGGAGGGACGGCTACCCTGCCAGACAGCGCGAGAAATGATCTGGCCATCTAGCCAGGCAGCAGAGTGTGGCGAGGGCAGCAAACTGTTTGCCAAGTCCCAGGGGTGACCTGACTTTTCTGCCTGCCTGTTCCCAGCAGGTGATGATCGCAGCTCTTGGAGCAGTGGCTGGGGTAGAATTTGAGTGCCTGGGATGCAGGAGGGGCTGTTAGAGCCCTGAGTGGTGCCAAGTGAGGTCGATGCACTCAGCTCTGAGCCTCTGCGTTTCTTCTTCCCCATGCTGCTGGGGTAGCCTTTGTGTAGGCTGCCTCATGTGCCTCCTGGGACTAGAGGCAGGTCCCGTCAGGTTCCTAAGGCTTTCCCTGGGATGGATGAGCTGTCAGCAGACGTTACACCCATCCTGTCCTAAAGGGCACAGGGCATTTCCTCAGCCTCATCCTGTGCTTCATCTCGCCTTGAAGAGCTTGAGGTGCCTCCTGTTCCCAGCAGAGCCCATGGTGGGACGTGGCCTGGCGGGTGCATCTCCTTCCACATCGTGTTCGTAACGCTGGGCTTTTCCCTTTGCAGAGGAAGGCTTGTTGTACCGGGCACGCTACTTCGGAGACTCAGATCTGTACCAGCGAGCACAGAAGATGGGCACCCCCAGCTGTAGCAGACTGTCAGACGTTCAAGCCTCTCTGCACGGATAGTCACCGCCTGCCCACTCAGCAGAGGTCTAAGTACGAGTGGGTGATGCTTCCCCTGGCAGCGGAGCAGGGCACGATAGCGCTTTTCATACTTACTTAAATGTCTGTTTGCGACGCAGATCTTCACCAGTCTGCTCTGGATGCACACAACGTCACGGGGGCGGGGGGGGGGAGCACCCCCCTCCATCAAGCGTACACATTAATTGGGAAATTGATTTTGTTTAGTTTGCATGTCGGCACCCTCAGCTCTCTCCAAGCTCACCGTTTTCTCTGGCAGCGTCAGTGTTGGGTCTCTAGGAACAGAGCAAACGCCCCAGGCATGTTAGCGACTCAGCAGAAGTCTTGTCAACTGCACATTCGATACAGCAGCCGTGCGCGCCTTGGCTGGTTGGAAGTTTTTTAGTGGCTGTGGCTGCCAGCCGCCAGGTTTTAACGAACCTTTTTTTTTGGTTGCTTTATTGTCTGTTTTGCTGAAAAAGCTGTTATCCCCTGGCACTTGGACCCGTATGATGACAGGGAACGGGCTCTTACCAAACAGATGTTCCTTGCCCCCCCGCCGTTGCCTTCCCATGACACTCAAGGAGAACAAAGCAAATGGCCAGAGCTCACAGCAGGTTGTAGAAGTATCTTACTGCGTTAAACTGGGAATCAAAGTAAAAACAGCTGAGGGGGATTCTGGAAGACTCGGGGGTTGGAGAGCTTGAATCAAGGCGAGCCCAGATAGCACACACGAGACCGGGTGTGCTGGGTCATGGGAGAACTGCAGGAAAATAATGAAAAAAATTGGCACGGAGTTTGGAGTCCTTTTTCTGCTTAATTATCTGGGCTGATTTTGCCTACCGGCTACTGCTGGGATGGCTGGTAAAACATACAGGTCCCTCCTGCCACAAAATTATTTGAAAACGGGGTTTCTATAGGAAATAAATTGGAGGTGAAGCTTGCACCAAGTGTTAGTTGTACGGACACCATTTAGGCTTGCAAAGACTTCTTAGGAACATTGGGCATCTATCTGCTTGATTTGTAGACGCAAGTAAGGAGGTTTAGCAGGGGAGTTTTTGTTCGGGTTTTGTTTTCCTTGGCAAAGGGAGCACGTCTGGAAGTTTGGCCTTTAAAGCAAATCCTCTGGGTTGCGTTTGGCCTTTTTTTGGGTGTATCCTGTTTTTGGAACCGTTCTTATCTTGATACACCCACTTTCTTGTTTTGATAACTGCACCTCTTCTTTCACGATAGACCGGCATTAATTACCTGCTTTTCTTTTAATTCCCTCTCTCTACCCGTGGTCTGAAAAGAGAGCCGCTCTTAGGCAGAGGGCCCGCTGCGGATTGAAATAGTGCGACTGAGTAAGCTGCTGCCTGTAATTTGCGGGGGGAAGGAAGGGGGAGGTACGGTGACGTGTGATTGTCCGGAGACTGACACTGCTACCGCTTTTGTTCCCAGACTTATGAAATGCCTGAAGACTTTTGGTGAAGTGCACTGGGCCGAGGTGACAGACTTGATATTTAAAAAGAATCAAACCTTATCTTAAAAATGGAATTGGAGAATTAGCAACGCACAACTTCCCTCTTTCTTCTCTCTGCCTGTCTCCACCGTTCGACCTACGTCTCAGGCAGCAATTAGGACAGGAAATCAAGCTGCCCATCTTCCTCCTTCCCTTCTGACACCGCTGGCGTGCGACAGTCTCCTTGCTCCTGGGATCCCACAACCCCGAGAACAGACACGTAGAGTGTAAAATAACACAAACTAACTGCAGAAGCCGTGAAGCAGAAGGAGACCCTTCGCGACTGCGCTGGTCACTGCCGACGGAGAGAGAAATTGGACGATTTGGTGATAAAAGAAAACTTTAAAAAAAAGAAAATATAATCTATTTAGAATTAATTTATGGCTGTATATATGTTGTACTTTTAAACTATGCAGGGGTTGGATGATTAAATTATTTTGTTTTCTGCCCAGTTTGGTAAACAGGGAAGTGGGAAGTCTCTTCCCAGGGTGTCTCACTCTGCGGCGCTTTCCCACCTGACACACTAAAAGAAGGATCACTTTGCAGTTACTGTATTTTGCTTTCTGGAGGACAGTGGCATTCTGCGGCTTGGGATGTTGATACCTGCCTTTCGGGTTTTAATAAAAGAAATTCCAAATCTGTAGGGGGTAACAAAGAAATCGGGGAAACTGTCCAGATTTGTGGTGTGGTTTTGCAGCGTGGACAGAAGCTGCAGCGGGTCAGCTGAGCCCCCATGTCGCACTCGGTGACGGGAAGGATTGTCCTGGATGGTTTTTGCTCATCAGTCGTTGGGTTTGTTTGTGCACGTAACTTCTTTTTTTGCAGAGTCTGCTTTAATTTTGCCTCGTAATCAGCGTGCGGCATTCGTTCTGTAAAGAGGGTTTTCCACGAGCTGTCTCCCTTTGTTGGTTTTTTTTTTTTTTGTGTGTGTGTGTGTCCTACACTTGGGGTTCCTCACCCACCAGGACTCCCGTTTGCGACATGGCCATGGCCTTGACACCTAATATCTAACGTTTCCTAGAGGAGACCTGTAAAATACTGCTAATTCATAAGAAATGGAGCTTTCTATTGCTTCTGTTGAAAGAAGTTTTGCCGGGGGAGATCGCAAGGTGCGCCTGAGCTCTCCTCGGACCCCGCCTGAGCTCTGCAGTGCGTCTCTCGATCACCGGCAGGCAGGACCGGCAGGAGGGTGCTCGAGGTTAGGAGCCATCTTTTCGAAGCAAAGCCGGCATGAGCGAAGCTCCCTTCTGTCAAATAAACTGGATTTTGATTTTTTTTTTTTTTTTTTTTTTTTTTTTGTTACTCTGCCGTTTTTTTTTTTTTTTTTTTTTTTTGGTACTCTGCAGTTCATTTTTGTCTAAAGACATTTCCACTGAGAACCGTCCCCCGACACGCTTGGGGGGATGAATCAAAAGCGTGGTGGCTCCCAGGTGAGGTGGCAGGGGCTGGAAGAGGTGAGAGGTAAAGTTTTATTTCTTTGTTGTTCGGAATCCATGTGCTCCGTCTTCAGCTATTTATTTATTTTGCAAAATATCAGACCTCCCATTAACTGCAAGCCTTACTATCCCACAGCCACCATGACTTGGACCTGATTTTAAGGGGTTTTTTTCTTCTTTCTGTTTTTTTAAATGATTCCTCCACTTTTGGAAGGAATTGGGTGGAAGTACAGCATTTGGAAATAGCTCTTAGTAGCGGCACAGGCTAGCCGGCATGAAGAGATCATGGGGAGGGGGTTAAACGAAAATCACCTTCGCAGAAGGTGCTGAATGTCTTGCACAACGGCATTCCTTGCCCAGAGCCTGCCCGCCAAAACCTTTTGATTATTTTTCTTTAAGTAGATACCCATGGATAATAACGAGCGAGAAGGCATAGATCCTAACGGATGCTCACAGAGGCTGTATCTCTCGATTTAGAATTAATTATACAATTGTACATCTATAAATAAATGTTTATAACGTGAAATGCTCCAGCTGTGTCGGTGTCCTGTGGATCCTTGCCCCAGCCAGCTCCGGTTTTACAGCTCCTTCTTCACGCCACCTTCCTCGCATCTGCACAGGCGCTCGGTAAATGAAATTCGGCGTCTTTGCTGTCGTGGCAAGCCCCAGCGGCTGAGAGCTCCAGTGCGACGGGGGCCTCCCCAGTGTGGGAGAGGGAAGGACGGGTAGAAGACGGAGGAGGGGGGTGCCCCCGAGTTAGCCGTAGGTTCCAGCAAGGTGAGGGCAACCGCTCGGCAGGACGTCTTTGCTTCCAACTGGTTTGCCTGGGATGCTCCCAGCAGGATGCCTCAGGCCCGGGGGGACCTCGCCTTCCTCCCCTCCCATCGAAGCACCGCTGTTAGCCAGGTCCCCCAGCATCGTCCGGCTGAGCTGTTTTGGGGGAATGCTTTAGTCTCATCCCAGAACACCACCACCCCGGCAGCATTGTCCTGGCATTTTAAGGTGTCCTGTGGATGGGTCCCCAGCCGGGGAGGGCAGCGGGCAGGAAGGCTCTGGCTGCCTTTGTCCTGGGCGGAAACGCCAGCTCGGACGAGCTTCCCGACGGTGGCGGCTTGGAAACTGCCAGCTG
>VYZV01020060.1:2605-43173 GCA_013401275.1 Pandion haliaetus | reverse complement strand
TCCTGTATCAAGAAATTTGGGCACGTGCCCTGCAATTTGGGGGGAAAAAAAAAGCCAGCAACGATGTGTTTTTTCATGGCTTGTTCTGTCTTCCTCTGTGCACAGTTCACGTCTGCGCTTCTTCCCTTCCATTACAGGAATGCCTTTTTATTTAAGTTAAGGTGGTTGTAAGTAATTTCAGAAGGTGGGGCTTTAATTGAGGGGAATAGCATTAACCTTCTGATCCTCGTGTCACCCCATATAATTAATCCAGTTTAGGATAAATGCGTCTTCAAAGGCAAGCTCCTCATTTTTTTTCCTGTCAGGTTCTGTTGTAGTGGCCAGGTAAACCTTCTGACAAAGGCGAATTTTTTGGTGGAGACTTTGTTTCTGCAACAGAAATTTCTTTTTTAAAAAACGGCAAACTGAGATACCCAATGTTAACACTTTCAGTGAATGTAGAAATTAAAGTACTGGAGATGTAAGGTCTCCGATAGATGGCTGCCAGTTCTTTGCTTCTGCACCATTAAGTGTTCTCCACCGTAAAAAGTTTAACTCAGTGCCCTGTATTTCTAATATTGTTTGGAGTAATGCAGGATAGCGTAAGACTTTTATGTGTCAGCCTCAAACTTGCTACGGTGCTCTGATGTGGAGGGCAGGAGGTGTAGCTGCTCACACCAGCCAGCGCCGACCCCTCGGAGCGCTTTGTTTCCCTTCCCCAGCTGTCTCCTGAGCAGATCCAGGGAACTGGGTTTGCTTTTGAAAAGCTCCTTAGGCCTTTGAGAAACTAGTGGAGGATGGCAGGTGTTTTGAGAGAGGTCAGTGCCGTAGGGGAATCCTTGCAAGAGGCTGGGGTCTCTTTGGTCTGCAGTTATGGAACATAATGAGGTGAAACTGTTCAGAATCCTGAACGGTGCTGAAATGGCACATTGACTGAGGCTACAGTGAGTTTTAGCTAAAACCTGTGAGTTTCAGGGAGAGCGGTGGTCAGGTGCTGACCTCCTTGCAGGGACAAAAAAACCTGATGCTTCATTACGTATCCTAATATTGCTTAAATTTCCTGGTTTTACTTGATTGGGCTTTACGAGTATACTTGTAAGTTCTCATAAAATTAGTCTTTGAATGAGTGACATAAGGTTTGAGAAGGTACTGCCTTTTTGAAGTCTCTCCTGCATATGCATAAAAGGAGTTATTGCTCTTGTGGAGGTACAGACCTCGCTCTTTACCTCAGAGCTCCTCTGATGCCTCTTACAAATTATCCACGAGGAAGCTTCGAAATTTACCTCTCCTTGGCGTAAGTTAGCAAAACCATCTTTGTTTTTGCATTAGGAGGAAGAGCAGGATGGACATTTTGCGGCCCACCCTGATAAAGATCGGGGGGCGAGTATACAGGAAGAATCTCATTCAAGAGCAGGCCTACCTGCACGAGGAGGAGGAGGAGGAGGATTTCTGCGCAGGTAAAGAGTGCAACGTAGGGGGTGACCGTGGTGCTGTCAGGATGTGCTACAGGTGAAAGCATTGACACTGGGGACCTAGGGAGCTCTTGGTGTCATCTCTGACGTCTTTATGTGCGCAAGGACCTGACCGTGCGGTGGAGGAGGTGTTCAAGAGGGAGAAAAATGCTTTGCGTTGGTCCCTGATGATCCTGCTGACCAAAGAGTGGACGTAATCCCAGTTACCTAACAAGGGTTTGGGTGACTGTGCTGCTGACTGTCGGTTATGTTTGCTGGTTGTGAAAGATCTCTCATAAAGAGGGAAAAAAAATGAGCTCCATAGATCTGTTTTCCCCAGGTTCCTGAAGTGCCTTTCTTTTCGGTAGTGTGATTATTTGCAGATATGGCAGGAGTGGAAGCTGTTTGCTGAAGATCCTCTGTCCTTGGAATGTTTGCCCCTTGAAGAACTGGCCTCTTATAATGTGCCTTTTGGAAGGTGTTACCTCTTTGGGGGGCAAAATTCTTCCTGTTCTGATGTATTTTACTTTATCTTTCTGCCTGTTTGTTTGTTGTAGTTCTGCGTGAGTTGTTGTGGGCACAGAAAAGCTCAGCTGTTATTTTTCACATGGAAAGGGTTGTGGCTGTTGTGTCCTGTTTCTCCGTCCACCCTGCCCTTCAGCGGATTGAACAAAGCTTTAATAACCTGCTTGCCACCCAAATTAGTCCCTGTATGTGTTGGAGAGGGGATGGAAACCATGGCCTCTTTCTGGAAGTCATGTTTGGTCCTAACAGGCACAACTGAATGGCCCACGGATGAAAGGTGCATCTATTCCTCCGTGCTAAGGGTGTGAGAATTTCTCTGTTTTTCCAAAACACTGTAGCTGAACCCTTGAACCAAAACTATCCTCACCTTTTATTTGTATTCTTCTGCTACTTGAAAGTCCTGCTGGAGTCTCTGAATGGGCTGGTGGCCTCCACCATGCCCGGAGAAGAGACCATTCCCACTGGGTAGTTGCACAACTTCCAGCTGAGAGAAAACCTGGGTTGTAGCTACTGCTTTCCTACGCCTCCCAGCCTGGTGGATTTAGAAGCAGTCATTATGTTTTTCCGGAGCTGGTAGTAAGGTGAAATAAAAAGCAGTTAGCCACAATGGAGGGGAGTCCGCTTCTTCCTTTATTTAACCTTGGGAGAAGGCAGCTGTGAGACTATTGTCCTACATAAAGCACTGCCAAACTTTACAGAGGTTGCACAAGGTCTGTTGTTTTTTTCCTGGTAGGCCCCAGTGACTGCGCGGATGAACCCTGTGACGCCTTTGTGGTGGAAGAGACTGAGAAAGGCTTCCAATGCAGAGTGGAGGTTCCCAGCCCATTATACAAGTGAGCCTGTGTGTTTCTGGTTTATTTGAATTGCCGCCGGCTGAGGAAGCGGTTGAGCGCAGAGTATTTTTTTGAGGTCGGGGTAGGCGCCAGATCTCTGAAATGTATTCCGTGATGTGGATTTTAGCATTTGGGAAGGGAAAATTGGCAACGCCTTTCTAGTGCAGTTGTGCCACGCTTGACTCCTAGCCTTCCCTGTGACAGAGACAGCAGGTGGTGCTTTCTTGCTGGCAGGAGAGTTTTTGAGCATCTCTTCCCTTGAACATAAAAGCACCAGGGAGGGTGGGAGAATGGGAGGAAGAACTGGGGCAAGCAGCCTGGGAGGGGGAGTTTGTGAAAGCTTTGAGAGAAAGTACACACGACTGGAATTGACTGTTGACTCCAATCTGATGTTTAGTGGGAAGCCTGTAGTGTTCAAAGCTTTTTCTAGTTATTTTTGACAGTAATGTAGAGAAGGAGAAGTGTTCTGTTGTGTATTTGGATGCTGGCGAATGACTACCTTGAGCAAAGCAAAAAGCAGAAGAGCCCTTAGTTCTTCATCAGCTGGGGTAATGGGAAAAAGGGATAACCCAGCTGACGAATAAGCTGTGGCAGGATATGCTGTGCAGAGTTGTCATGGACCGGCTGACTTGTTTTAGCTTAAGCCACTTGTGATGAGCCACGGGCTCAACGTCGTCCCGTGGTCCTGGGCTGGTCACGCATAGAATCCCAGGAGTAGCCTCTGTGCCTGGACCTGCGGGTGGAGCTGGGTGCCTGCATCCCTCTAGCACGGAGATACGAGTCTGGGGGGCACCCAGCTGCCTGGAGCCATCTCGGAGCCTGGTTCATCTGCGGCACGGTTAATCTGCTGGCTGGACAGACATGATGGAGAGTGGCCCAGCGACACTGTGTGGGTGACTCTTGCACTTCTATGCCTCCAGGTACATCATTGGGAAGAAGGGGGAAACCAAGAAGAGACTAGAAACAGAGACTCGAACCTCCATCAGCATTCCCAAGCCTGGAGTGGAAGGAGAAATTGGTGAGTTTAACATGCACAAAATGGGTGTTCTCTCATTAGCTCTTGCACAGACATGATTTGAGTGGGGAGGGGGTATAGGAGGTGTTTTTCCTTTCATTCCTGCTTCTGACATGGCACTGACTCACTTTATGACCCTGGGAAAATCACTTCACTTTTGTCTTGAGTTTATTTTTTCTGTCTATAAATGCTTATAAATCAGTGCAAGGTTTTTTTTGGGAGGGAAAAAAAAAAAAATTAATCTGAAGAGTAGTCTCAGTGAGTTCACTTCTGGGCCTTAAATGACTGGCTTGAGAACTTTGGGCCTGAATGTGTTGGATTTTGATTTGGTTTGTTTTTAAAATAATAGCATTTCCATTACTAAGAAACTGTAATATACATCCAGAAAAAGTTACCGTGTTGTGTATTTATGTACAAAATAAACTGCAGCATCTGCTCTAATATGAGAAGTTGCTGCCTTTCTGGTGTTGTTCCTTCACTTGATCCTGATAGTGAGAGCAGGCTTTCTTGTACCGTATGCTCCTTCTCATCACTTCCAGTGACTTAAAAAGACATGAGGTGTTGCTCATAAGGGCTGGCCCACGTGGGTTTCTGCCTGAATGAATATCCGGAGGGCCCCTTACACACACTCTGGTGATAATTGGCATGGTGTGCAGTTAACGTTCGTGGCAGAGCTGTGAGGAGTTAAGTGACAGGGGGATCCAACTGTGGTGCTGCAGAGGAATGTGGCAGTACTTCTCAAGAAGTGGGTCTTGACTTCTTCCTGAGAACCGTGAAGGGCTATTAGGGAGGTTGAGAGATGTTGAAAACATGTAATAAGAGGAAGCCAAGAAAATTTTGCTCCTTGCAGTTCTTTCCTTTCAAGCTCAAGTGTTCTCTGTTTGGTGCCTTGAAGTGCATGCGCAAACGATACGGGCCATCTTGATCTTTGATAGATTTTCTTTTCTTTTTCGCTTTGACTGCCTTTATGAAAACTTGAAATACTGCTCTAGAAATCTGAAGAGCTGCTGAAATGATAGACTCTTGGCTATTATTTAGGCACTCAGAGCTGACTTTCTTGAGACCAGAGGGATACTTTTGATGGCATCAACCTGTCTTTACAGAGGAAAGCACAGCCGTGTCAGGCATTTTTAGTCAAGCATGGAGTCTGGCAAGATTTCTCTGTGCATGGTTGGGGGTTTTAATTCCTAATGCTTCTTCAGTGAGCCTGGGGCTAACAGTATAGAGGTGCTGTTGTGCAGGTTTTTCTACTTCCCTCCTGGCATCTCCTGGTGAAATGTTCTTACCTTCACAATATCCTCCAATATTGATATTTTAAAGTGTACGGATAAGCCTCGTGTAAAATCATGATCCATTTAATTACTCTTTATATTGCATGGGCATGGGTGTCAGTAGTCTCCCTGTAGCTTCACAGAAACCAGACAGGTATTGCTTTGTTTCCTTGTAGTGATTACAGGGCAGCATCGCAGCGGTGTCATCTCTGCCCGAACGCGGATCGATGTTCTCCTGGACAGTTTCCGTAAGAAGCAGCCCTTCACACACTTCCTGTCCTTCGCTCTCAACCAGCCCACCATCCAGGAGAAGTTCCTGCAGTTCAAGGAGGAAGTGTTGGAGAAATGCTCAAAGGTAAGGATCCACAGGAGAATTAAAATCAAGTGGAAGCCCGTTGGCAGAGTACCATTTCATTTATTGAGATAGCTTTTTGGTGTTTACCTTGAAGGCCTTATTCTATTCTATTTCCTAGGAATGTATTTTTAACAGCCTTTTACTTAACTTGGTGGATCTGCTGTGAATTTGTTGAGAGCTGTTGTGAAATCTTCTGGAAAGTAGAATGGCTTACTTAGTAAATTGTTAGTAAAGTACTTTGTTCTCCTTAGAGATTTTCCTAGGTGAGAGGATATCTAAGATTCAAAAGAGCGTTGGGGTTTTTTTTGTTTGTTTGTTTTTTTGTTTTTTGTTTTTAATAGGAAAGCCACTAAATAATGTAGTAGACCTTTCTACATTTTATATGATTTCTACATAATGGTGAAACCAGGTAGGAATTCACAAGTTTGCTGCTGGTTCTATTTCACTTTTCTTTTGGTTACTGACAGTAAAGGAAGATGGGTGCCATTACTGGAGCTGAACAAGATATGACTTGGTAGCACGTGCCATCCTGCAAATCTAATCGATTCCCTTCTTCCCCATGAGACTTTGTGCTGACAGTCCCTCCTGCTTGTCTTCAGATCCTGCATTGAGAGCAGCAGGAAATAGGCATAGGGAAATGAAGAACAGGGTGATGTGAAAGCTGTGTATTCCCTGCTTTATTTTAGCATGCTTCTAGTTTGACAGAAGTGGTATGTCAATGCACAGGGCCAGGCTGAGGAGAGGGAAAGGTATCGTTAAATTGCTGTGTCCTTGCGAGTCTGCTGGGAGGACATCTCTAGGCAAGAGAGAAGGGTTCCTCTTCATGGCCGCTGCAGGTTAGATTGCATACATGCAGCAGGGTTTTGTGGGATGATATTCTTACCTTTGTGTCCATCACTTCTGCTTGTGCCTTTCAAAGGGGAAAGTATAGTCTTGCAGATAGCACAGCTTAAGGAGTTTAGTTTCCTATGTCTTCGTGCTGTGGGTGTGAATTATCTGCTATCTGAGGAAATACGACTTCTTGTGCAAGTTTTCATGGTCACTTGCATGTCAATTGTCTCACCTCTGAGGGCAGAACCGAGCTGGCTTTGCAGTCTTGTCTTTCCTGGCAGATCTGATTTAAGTCCCTCTTCTCCACCCAGCTGCCTATTTCCATGACATCTTAGGAGCTTTCTATCACTCAGGTTTCCACCTGATGTTAAATATAGCTGAAATTGGCCAACAGATCCAGGGATTAGCAACCAGTGCAATGCCATGAGCACCCTTTCCTTGGGCTAGGAGGGTATCACTTGCTCGATCATCTATCCCCATTAGCCAGCGGCAACTACCTTTATTAAAGCTTACCTTTGTTAAAGGAAAGCCCTGAAGACAGGGGGATGGAAACATTAGCCTGAGAAAGTGTTGTTTGGACAGAGAGTGCCAGACCTCTGGCTGGCATCAGTGGTGGCCTGGCTCCCTCTGTTGGTTTCTAGTTCTAGTCCTTGTGTCACGGCACAGGAAAGCTACAGGGGGAGAGAGGCAGCTCTTTGTGGGGCTGGTAACTTCAGCACGGGGCTCTGGTTGTGGCTGTTCATGCCGTTGGCCCTGGACTGAGACCGCTGCTTTCAGGCTGGTGCTTCTTTTGCCCTTTATCCCCTTCTACCTGGGATTATGGTTGTTACAGTCCTTCTCTGCTTGAAGCCTTGGCATCCTGGACTCCGCTTATCTATCTGATCCTCCTCCTCCCTCTAGCTGTCTGCCAGCAAGTCCTGTGGATCTCTCTTGTCCCTCTCTGTGGACAGCACACCCAGACCTGCCTGCTGTGCAGGGCAGTAACCCCAGTGTCATCCCATACACCTTGCTGCGTTCTGGCTTCCAGGCTGCCTCAGCGTCAGGCAAATGCTTTCAGTGTCACATCTCTTAAGATGTGGCCTCTTTTATTCATCTTTGCAGCTAGTGCTGTTGTTCATGCTCTCATCCTGTGTCTTTAATCCTGCAACACACTGGCCTCACACAGGACTAGCTCTTCTCCTTGCAGAGCACTCATTTTTCCTGCCTGCTGGTTTGGTTGCATCTCTGCAGCCCTCCATTGGCCCAGCCTCGGCTGGTGATCTTATTTGCTCTCCAGACCCCTCCTGATGTGTGTCTGCCACATTGTTTGTCTCTTGCTCACTCTTAAGTATGGGTTTGTATCCCTGGGTAGGCAGGGAGGTCTGCCCTCTACTTGGAAACATGTTCATAAATTCACCTTGGTGCTTTCCCCGGTGTTGTCAGTCACATTCAGAAGGAGCTGCCTGGGAATATCGGCAAACCTTCACGTGCTCCTTCTCCTAGAAAGCTGCAGAAATGCAAGCTTGGTCAGGGTAGAGCTGAGACCACTGCTGACCAGGCTAGTCATGTTAATTTTTCCTTCTCTTGCCTGACCATCTGTCTCTCCTGCAGTTTTTGTTCTGTGTCTGGACAGCACCGAGTCCTGTAAGGCTCTGCTTCACGGTCAGGGACCCTGCAGCGTGGGTGTGCACGTGGGATCACATTTCAGCCTAACAGCTACTTCTGGCTTTCAGTAAACTCAGACTTGAACTGTACTCGGAACCAGCACCCAGGCATGAATCCTCCTTACACCACTAGTAACAGTATCTCCAAGAGAGTGTGGCACTCAAGACATGGTGTGCCTTTTGCAGCTGCCAAGTCATCAAGGTGCTTTTAGGGAATCTCCCAAAACGGTGGCAGCTGAAGCTGCCCTAGGTCAGGACACATCTATGTGGGTGGAGGCAGAAGGTCTGGGGCTGTAGTTCCTGCTCTCCACGCTGCGTGGGCACAAGGTGCCCTGGCCTGGAAGCTGCGTGGTTGTGTTAGCAGTGCTCGGTGTCCTGTGCCTCTCAGGAGGGCCTGAAGTATTCCTGGTAGTGCTTACATCAGCTCCAGAGTTTCTATTTTTAGTTTGAAATGTAGAATTCGTTCAGTAGCAGGTATTTGGGGGTTTGCATGTGTATAGCCTAGGAACATATGGTGCTTTATTTTTCTGCCCTTCCTTTTCCTGGTATTAGGAAAAGGTTTTCCAGATATATTGTTGCCTGTTAGTTCAAGGAGTATATTGCAGCCCCGTACGTCTCTCAATCACTCCACCAGCCGGTAATGCCACTCTAATACCACTTTATCTCACAGCAGGGTCTGGTAGAAAGCACATCAGTAATGAAAAACAGTAATTCAAAACTGTGCCTCACAGAGCAATAAGAGAGCTTATAGATTTGTCCAAAGCAACAGGATTTCTCAGGATACTTGGAGAAATCTGTATAGGTTTCAGTGACAGAAGCGGTGCGCTTCTCCTCTTGTTGAAATTTGCTGGTGCGAAACATCGCAGAATTAGGTAAACTCCAGGCTTTGAATGAAGCTCAGTAAGTAATAACAGTAAGGAAGGGAAAGGACCAGGTGTGCATATGTGAGGATTTCTTCTGGCCATTGAGCATTTGTGAGGGACTCTATTTCTCTCTGAAGCAGTTACCATGACAACCATTCATTTATATTTTATAGCATAGGGTTATGTTGGTGGGTATATGCTTTCTAACTTTTTTTTGTCTGTGTCTTTAAGACCTTTTATACGATGAACCTTGTGTTGAAATATGGAACACTTCAGGTGTCATTTACTCTATTGTGTGGTCAGGGCTGCCAGGCAATGAAGCAGGGCCGAGGGGAGGCTCTTTTGAGGCTAATTTAATATAAATACGGGGAGGTGGCTCACCTGGACAGGCTCATTACTGATGTGGTGCAGTGGGAAGTCGGGATGACTGGGTGACCTTGGAAGTCTCCTCACACAGTCATGTGTCAGAGTGAGGAGGACTGAAATGTCTGTCTGAGTATGCAAGTGGAAAAGGGGAGAGATTTTGCAGTAATATTGCTGTGAAAAATCACGGTTGGGTCTTTCGGAGCTGTGCAAGCACAGCATTTGCAGTCTTAACAGGCTGCAGATGTAGCATGGAAAAGAAATTTGCTTGCTGTAATATATGGCAACCTGTAAATATCAAACATTGCTAATGAGATATTATCTCTCAGAGTGGAAGGGACAGAAAATGGGAGGGGTTTATCAGGCTGCAGCTCTTCAGTCAGTTCTGAGGAAATGCTGTTTTTCTGGCTTGCTCCTTTGTTTGTGGATCAGAGTGGGAGAGGGCATATAGCTGGCATGCAGTATCCTGCTATTAAGAAAAAAAACAAAAACATAAAGCTGTCTGCAAACGTTGGAAGCTCTAAAGACAGTAGAGAGGATGCAGCCAGGGAGGAAGAGCTAAGGAGTTTGATCCTTTGCCTTGTCATGCAAAAGGCCTGAAGTGTGTTGTGGTCTGTAGTTTCTCTACTACAGGGCCTTAGACCTGGAGGAACAACATGCTTGGGCTTTGCAAAGAGAGGTGGAGACTCCAGATAAAACCCTTTCTATGTTTCTTCTAAAGGAGGAGAGCAAAGGTAGAAGTCTTCAGTAGCAGGAGGGAGGAAAAAAAAGAATTTTTAAGGCGGAGTGGAAGTGAGTTGGTTTTTTGACCATGACAGGGCAGTGTCAGGGAGAGGCATAAGCTGAAATGGACAGTCATCACATAAGGATGGTGCATAAAGGGGCTATTCTTCCTGCCTCTCAGTACATCCTTAGAGAACCCAAGTTCTGGAGCACAAGTCTTACAAGGAGTGGCTGAGGGAACTGGGGTTGTTTAGCCTGGAGAAAAGGAGGCTGAGGGGAGACCTTATCGCTCTCTACAACTACCTGAAAGGAGGTTGTAGTGAGGTGGGTGCTGGTCTCTTCTATCAAGTAACTAGTGATAGGATGAGAGGAAATGGCCTCAAGTTGCAGCAGGGGAGGTTTAGATTGGCTATTAAGAAAAATTTCTTTACTGAAAGGGTTGTCGGGCATTGGAACAGGCTGCCCAGGGAACTGGTGGGGTCATCATCCATGGAGGTATTAAAAAAGCGCGTAAACACGACACTTGAGGACATGGTTTAGTGGGCATGGTTGATGTTTGGACTCGATGATCTTAAAGGTCTTTTCCAACCTAAATGATTCTATGATACTAAGTTTGAACAGTACATTTTTAGAGAGATGATAGTCTGTTTTATGTGTTTGTATCTGCCAGCGAGTTTTTGCAAATACGCTGCTTTCAGATTCCCCTGTAGAATATGGGGATTCCCTGCTGTGATACCTTGCCTCCCCTAATCTGGTGCTCTGCTTTCATCAGGGCTGGAAGCCACTGCTTGCTACAAGCCACTGTGACTTGTGCTATGGAGTGCCCACCTTCCGCTGCATGGGGGGGGAAGCTGGTGCAAGAGGAGCTTGTCGCCAAGAGGCACTCGGAGAGTGTGGCTTAGATCCCGGTGGATCCATCTGCCCGTCTCTGATGCCGAATCTCACTTCTCACTCCTGCTTTTATGGTTATAGGTTACTTTGAGAAGGTCCCTTAGGTATCTGGAAGATGCCCATAAAGCCCCAAAATCACAATGTTGACAGGATCACATCTCTTGGCCTCATTCTTCCTGGAGGAGGAAGGTTTTTTTCCTTAGTAGTAGTTACAAACACATATTTCTAGGCTCTGCATTGCTGTTGTCTGGCTTTGCTGGTCAGGTTGCAGAGGACTGATACCACTGGACAGGACAGCTTCCTGTGAGGCAACACAGCGGTCGCTGATAGCACATAATAATCTGGGATTAGAATAAGTGGGTTCAAACTTTTTTGCATCTTGGCAAGCAGCATCCAGCCATGAAGGGCCGCTAAGACGCCCACAGAAATGTTGCCTGTTCCAGGGAGAGCTACCTCTGACGTAGCATCTATTTTATGCGTGGGAGAAGTGGGATCTGCTGGCCTGCGGAAGAGTAGGGGTGTAAGCAGGGTTTTTAGGAGCTGTCTGAAATACTAGGGAATAAACCAGGAAGATTATCTAGGTCTTGGCCTGCTCACTGTGCACTGCCCTTGCCTGCTAATCTCCCCAGCAGCGGTAGCGTGGCTTGTGGACGTGATGTGCCATCACTTTGTCAGCTATCAGCCCACACTCAGGTGTTGGAAAGCTCAGGGGAAAACAGTGCTTTTGGGGCAGGTTGATGTTTACAGTACAAATTGTGCTGGGGCAGAAAATGAGGGTAGGGCTTTTGCTTTCTGACCTGCGAACTACTTTCTCATTACTGTACATCATCTGTGCACACTGTGGGAGTGACTGGTAGTTCATGGAAGGATAAATCGAACTTTCTCTCAGTTTTTGTTACCCGAGCTATTGTTTCGTGATGGGCCAAATATTCCCTGGCTACAGATACCATTGGAGAAAAAAGGCTGATGGAGAGACATCGTGTCCTGTCATGCATGTTAACAGCAGGATGAATTCAAGGAAGCCGCAAGGCTTTTACCTCAGAGAGGGGAAGGTGGGGAGAAGTGAGATGGAGCCGTCCTTCTCTCCTTTGCTCCTGATGTGCCTGACGTAGTTAGTCTGTGCTTGTTTCAGGCTGCTGCACGGTGCTGAGGTTTGCAACATGCTTTGCTGCTACCAGCATGGTACAATTTGGGGTTTCAATCAGCAGTAAAGTAATTAGCAGCAGTGGAAGGTATGTACATGCTCTCTCTTTTCTGGGGACAACCACGCTTTGCCAGCCTGCAGCTGCTGGAGCAAGCCCCAGGCCTCTGTGTTGCAGGCTGGCTCGTCTCTAGTCCAGCCCATAAGCTCCGCTGTAAAGAAGAGTATGGATGTTGTCATTAGACATGAAAAATGCTGAGTGAGATGTGGGGCATTAAACTCTGACGGGCTGAGATACTGCAGTGTTTAAACATCTGAAAGGTTTTATTTCAAACTCTGAAGCACAGCTAGAAACTTCAAAGCTGTCATTCTCAGTCAGTGAACTTTATTCAGACAGGGAAAGGCTTCAGTGGCCTGGAAAGCTGGCTTCTTCTGGAGTTAAAAATGGAGGTTACTTACCACGCTGATGGGAAATGGCCACTAAGTGGAAATAATTGTTTTAATATGGGTGTGTTAACCATCCTCGAGGTATTTTTATAAATATCCTAGAACAAAAGAGCATGTTTTTTAAAGCTGAATGTAACCACTGCTCCACCTGGGAACAGTTCTTCCCCAGCAACAACACGTAGCTCTTCTTCTAAAGGGAATTTAAACTTAATTCATCTCGGCAAACTATAGGGCACATGGGAACAAGAAAAATGTAATTATCAGAGCTGGTATTAGCTGTGCTTGTGTTGTGAGGTGCAACCTGTGTTTAGACAGGATTTAGAGATGGTTTAGAGCTTGTCACTACAGCTGGTTCCAGCTTTATTGCACAAAAAATGGACTTAACTCAAGTTTTAAATCTGTACTGACTTGTGTTGAGTTCATTGCTGATGGCAGCTGCCGCTTTGACAGCTGTGGAAGTCTCTCAAAATCCTGTACGAGTGAGTGCTGCTGTTCGTGGGTCCTGAGTTAGAGCCTGTTGTAACGAGCTTCCAGGCTGCCATTCAGCAGCTCTGATGCAAAGGCAGGCAGGGAGCGTGCGTGCAGTGGGGGGCTGCACCTCGCCTGCCAGGCTGAGCTCGCTTGCTTACAAAGCCTGTGAAGTTTTGTTTCTCATTTCAACTTCCGAGTCACTACCAACCCAACCAGTGATGCAGAGATAAAAGGTTTGATGCCAGTGGCTTGGTGCCTGTTGTCTGTAGTATTTATTCCTCTGATGGAGGGGTGGGGTGGGTGTGTGTTTGAGGTAAGACACCTATACGTGATCGATTGACTGATTTGTAGGATCATGGGGTCAGCAGCAGCCTGTTCCAGAACCCTGCAAAGCTTCACCTGACTCTTGGGACGCTGGTACTTCTGAACGAGCGAGAGATCCGGAAAGCATGTGACCTCCTGCAGCGATGCAAAGAGGACTTTGTGGAGTAAGTGATAAAAAAGGGATGTCATCACCAAGGGTATGAGTGGGGGAAAAGCAGCAAGCTGTCTTTGACAAGGGACAGCGAAGAGAAGAGCAGCTCAATAGTCTATCTGAACTCTAGAAATTTAGAAAAAGGCTGAAACGTTTCAAATGGGAGCAGAAGAAATCACCAAGTGGTCACAAAGAGTCTTACAGCATCTTGCAGCTCAGCTCAAACCCTCAGCATTCCCTGAGAACCTGCTCTACTCATTTCTTTTTCTCACATGCGTCCCCATTATTTTTGCGTGAGCAATTTTTGCTGTTGTCTGCTCCCTGCTGCAGAGAGAGGGACGAGCTCCATTACCTTCGTGCATTGCCTGCAGTGGGCTCTGGCACGCTGCTTCCTTCCTGCCTCAGAGCAGATGCTGAGGTGTCCTTGACATGCATTTCTTGATGCGGGGAGCTGTGTGCAGCATGAGCCATGCGAGTAATCAGTCTGAAGCGTTCAGTGCTGCTCCAGGACCGGGGCTTTCTCACTGCCTGTTAACACTTGAGCTGCAGATGTTAGGGCTTTAACTGTAAATGTGGTTGAATGACACTGTAATTAGCTTATCTCTGTTCAGCTTAGAAATTGGAGATGGCCTGAGGGATTGGTTTATTTATTTATTTCTGCAAAGCCTTTGCACATAGAGCACAGATCCTTCATATTTATTTACTTATTTATTGCCTCAGTGCATGAAGAATTAGCCATGCTGTGCCAGCTGATATCTGTGGGAATTAATGCATGGCCAAAATTCATACCTCTGCCTTTAAAATGACAGCTCCAGTTGTTCAGCTGTTGAACAGAAATGCAAGTGCGTTTCCAGGGGGAGGCTCTGCCCACAGTATTTGGAAAGTGCCAGCTTCCTCATAAGTGGATTGAACTGAGGCAGAGAAAATCTTTACTCTCCATTTCCTTTAGTGGAGGGGGAATCAACACTTGAATGTAACCTTTAGGTTATTTCCCCTGCCACACCCAAATAAATATACTTTGAAAATTAATTTAGGCTCCCTTCCACCCACAAACTTTCATTAGCATTCATTTACTTTTCTAAATGCAGGCAGTGCCATGTGACGGTAGATGAGCCCTTTTTGACCCTTTTTAGAATACGTAACCTTTAGCACTCTCGCTGTGATGTGCATGACAGTACACTTGCGCTGTTTTCCTCCCAGTAAACATACTGGAAGGCGAAATCACACTCTCCTTATTCCACCTGGGAGGCTTTGCTAAGAATCTCAAAGGCGGTCTCTTGGGCAAGCTGAACAGAAGTGATCAAGGTTAAAGCAAAGTCATGCTTACGTTGTTAACTCGCGTTTATTACTTCTGCCTGCCCAGACACTCCCTGTACTTTCCAGGAGACCTCGGTATTAAATGAGACAACGGCACTTACTCACAGGGAGCTTTCGCTGTGGCGCCCTGCCTCCCTGTGATGTTCTGGTGGTGGTAGAGGCAAGGAGGCGGCGTGTTTGGAAGCAGATACACTTCACAGTGTGTTTGCAGGTGTGGGAGTGCATATTACATCCTGCACACACTTTTGGTTTCGCCTTCCTGCAGGAGTAGCTGGAGCTGATCTTAAAACAGCTCTATTTACTTCCAGCATTTGTAAGTGGATGTTGAAGTGTACTCAAAATTGCATTCTGCATTGAGTACTTTTCCCAGTGAAAATCAACGAGCTGGAGACTTTGTGTCACGATCGCTCTCTTCACAGGGAAAGCAGGAGCTTCTTTGGAATGAGAACTTGTAGCATTTTACTGCTGATGGGTTTTCTAAAATGTAAATGGAGATCTTTGCATTGAGATGGCCTGTGAACACTGACAAGTTGACTTCATGTGTGTCTAAAACACTGAACGTATGAGTTTATATGTTTTTACAGTATTTCTTGAGATGATGAGACAATAGCCACTGTAGCCTTTTGAGCTTTAGAAATTAGGGAGCCTTTTTTGTGTTTGGGTTTTTTCAGTGCAAACAGCCTGAAGGATATGGGGAAGAACTCAGTGGAGTTCACTGCCCCATACAGTCTGTATAGCATTTAAGTCCCGCTTCACCACAAAGTTGTGTTTAACTATAGCAAAAAATGTATTTTCTGTCATTCCCTTAGCAAAACCAAATATGTAGTGTGTGCTTGAGGAGCACTATGTGTTGTATTTCAAAAGCAGGTGTCGTGTTTTGCTTTGTAACATAACGGATTTCTTGCATTTTAGCCAAATTGCTGGAGGCAAGCCCCTGACCGTGGAGGTGGCAGGAGTGGAGTACATGAACGATGACCCTGCCATGACGGACGTCCTTTATGCTAAAGTCCACATGAAGGATGGCTCCGACAGGTGAGTTCCCGTTGCTCCTTTCTTTCATTCCTCCTTAAATGTGCCGTGGCAGCAGTAGCGGTGTGCCAGAGAAACCCTCTGCCGTCTGAAGCTATTGGGTACTGCTAGCAGTCCTTGCACCAGCAGTCAGGAATATGAAGTCATTCTTGCTTCTTAAACCAGTTAAGGCAGTGATGTGTTTGCTCTTCAAATCAGTCACTGGTGGTGCGGCTGAAGGACGTCATTTGTTTCTGTAGCAGTCTGTCAGATTGAGTAATGGTGTCGTGGCTCACGTGGTGATAAGATGGCCAAGGAGATACTCCTGAGATGACTTAGAAGGCAGGACAACTTGGCCTCTGCTGTCTAGTTCCCAGCCTGCAATCCTCATTAATCTAGACAGCCTGGTATATTCTGCAGTGCTTAATTATTCTTAAAACCCATTTACACCAGAAGGTCCTCAGAAAAGCACGACTTGGTTACAGAGTTGTTTTTTTGTGTCTGTGAGCAGCCTGGAACAGGCACTGGGTGTGAAGTGTCTGTCTTCTGAGCTGCTGGTGTGAAATCTTGAAGCCTGGTTGGTGTCAGTGCGTGTGTTTGTGCTGTTCACCACTGTGGCTGATAGCTTTAGCTCTACAAACAGTGCTGCCTGAGATGTGGCGGTGTCTGGTCAACCTTCCTCCATCTCATTTTTGACAAGTATGTCACCAGTGGCAGCACCGTCTTTTCTCTTAGTGCTTTCTGGAAGACTAGGGAAACGTAAGAGCTGTTGTATTCCATGCTGCTGGTTGTGAGATGGGTGCGGAAGGGGGTAGAGGAGTAGCCAAAAGAGCTTTAGCCTTCCCTCCCTGAGCCTTAGCCTTCTCTTTTTCTGGCAGTGCTGCTGTTTTGTGTCTGTTGCCGTTGCTAGAGGACAGCAGGAGCTAGCGGAGGGGCATGGAGCAGTGCAGCTGGAGGAGGGAGGCTGTGAGCAGGGACTGGCTCAGGGAAGAAAGGACATGTTCTGGCATCTCCTTTCCCTGAGGGCTGAGGAGACAAGGGGGGGGACCCTGCTTAAAACCGCACTTTGGAGGCTGTGTTAGAAGGAAGAGATCGGAAGTGGGATAAGGAAATGGGTGGGAAAATGAAAATGTAAGAATTGCTGGGAGGCAGCAGGAATTGAAATCTTTTCCTCTTCTTGGCTCTTCCACTTTGAAGTCTGTTCTACCCTGAAAGAAGTGAGATAAAACAAATGGGGCGGGTGGAGACTAGGACAAGCTAGAGATCAGCCAGGAGACAGAAGAGAAGTGCAAGGAGAAACAAGGCAGAAGCCCTCAGAAAAGACAAGATGGAGACAGACACTGGATGACCCAAATGCCCTTCGGTGGGTTTGTTGTAGAAAGCGTCTGAAGTGTCAGCTCCGAGAGCTGCGGTATGGGCCTCTCTTCTCCTGAGTCACTGAGCTCTGGATCATCTCTGAGGTGCAGTGCTTGCGAGTCTGCTTGCATCTGAAAATAAGTCTGTGACCTGAGGAGCTGGTAGAGAAATCCTGTAGAGCATAAGCAGGGCCTAAAGTGGACAGTGTTGTCTGCCTGTGTCTGGGGTCAGCTTGAATTGTTGGTACTAGCCCTGTGGTCTGCTTCAGATACCAGTTGTATCAGTTTTGCTGAGAACCCACTTAGCTGTAATGCTAGCAGAAAATGCTGATGTGCATTAGGGGTGGCAGAACTGCTTTTGGCAGGGGAGAGAACTGAGTTCTTCAAATCCACCTTGCCTTGAAACTGAAAATGACCCCTACCTACCTCCCTGAGAAAGCGCTGATGTCCCCTCTGTCCTTCACAGAGATCTGTTAGCTGAGGTTTTGACCAAACCCAGATCTCGTGCTTTGCGTGGCACTTGGAGGCTGCCAGACTTCTCTTCTGCAACACCTTTTTTGCTTTTTGCATAGCAGCATGCTCAGAAAGGGCCAAGTGATTTTAAGTTTTTATCCTTGGCCCAGGCTGGTCCTGCCCTCACCTGCAAACTAATTCGTCGGGCACTTCTCCCCTAATATAGTTCCTTAACTGCTAGCAAGCATCCAGAAAACATTTATCTTTGCAGAAGGGAAAGAAGATGTTTTTGTGTTGATGGAGAGCAGTGAATGCTTCTTTTGCTTCCTTTGAGATTACAGCAGACACAGTGTTGGACAAACGGTGATTATAAAGAGGGGACAAATGATGTTTCCTCCAGAAAACTCTTTCATTTTCTGGTCTGCTAGATGCATCATTGCTGAGCAGCTCCATGCACCTTTTGCCTGCTAAAACATGCTGTGCTTTGCTCAAGGAAATGGGGAAAGCAGGTAGAAAGCAGAGTTTCTCAGCTGCAAGGCCAATACTAGAGGAGAGCAGCAGCCGCGTGGCTTGCTGTACTGGATCAGACTGCTGCAGCCCGCATTAAAGAGAGGTGTGTGCCTTCCTGTCTCATGCAAGACGTCTTGCTAGCTCTGTGTAGTTCCTGGCATGGCTGAGGGGTGGAGTTCCTTCCTGGTCTTTGGATGATCTTGATCAGCTTAAGCTATAAAGCAGGAGATTTGATTTACCCTGACTTAGGTTGCATAACTGCAGACAGAATTGGGGGCTGGCACATATAATGGCTCAGACTGGGAGAGGGATCATGCTCTGATGCCTCCCACATGGAAAATAATTTCCATTATAATTCATTCTAATTTGTTTTATTTCCTTGATTAACTTTATAACGTAATAAAGCACCATTTTCACTTGAACTATTCTCTGTTAATTTGTTTTAGTATTGTCTGTAATGATATTCATTTAATCTTTGTCGTTGCTAATTCTAAAAATCACTGAAGTAAAGGCAGAAAGTGGTAGAAAACCATGACAATTGGTAGTTTGAGAGTCTTGAAATCATCACATGGGGGCTGGCAGCCCGTGAGGGGCAGTACAAAACCAGCAATGGGGTAGGAGCTGGCATCTGGAGCGTGGCAGGCCCGGGCTCTAGGGGCCAGCCTCAGAGAGGCCACACTCTGCCTCTCCTGCTGCAGCAGACACCAAAGTGGTGGCACCTGGTGGAGCAGAGAGCTGTCTTAACGCCTCGGATGTGGTGAGAGTAGCCCAAATTCTTCTGCATAGAGTAATACCCTCTTGTCTTGTTTTCGGGGACAGGAAGCTCTTGTTCTAGTGCATCCTTGCTACTTTTGGTAAGGCTAGGGCACTGCAGAAATTCTGTGTGGGTAGCAGCAGCCTTGAAGTTCCTTCACCTCTTTAGACATAGGATACGTGAATGCGTTGCTCTGATGAGCCGCCTGCTTCTGCTGCCTATCCTAGGACAAGTCTGCCTGCAGATCCTGGCAGCCACAGCCGCTTTCATCCCAGAGCAAGGCCAGACAAGAAAGTGGCAGTAAGTCCTTTGATTCTGCTTGCTCACTAGCTCCGAAGCTGGAGCATTCACCAGGATGTGCTGCCTGCATTTGTGCCCTCTGTAACCACATTCTGGGCTCTCCCAGAAATCAAGCCCCCTGATTGGGTTGCTTATTTGGGACAGAGAGGGTCCGAGCTCCAGCCCGGTGCACTGTACAGGTTGCGGTCCCTGAGCAGAGCAGATCCTCCAGGAGTCAAGGTGCCCAAGTCCCCTGGGGGACTGCAGATTTTAGCATTTGTAAGGAGAGTCACATTGTGTTCCCTGGCAGTAGAAAGATGCATCCTTCAAGTCCCAATAACATCTGTCACTGTGAACAGGCTCTCTGCTATGCTAAATCTGCCCTTCTTTGTGGAATATTTGCAGCAGAAGTGATCACCGGGGAAGCTTTGCGAAACAGCCAGAACTTTTTCTATTAGAACTGAATCCTGATGGCTCTGTTCGCTTTCCATCAGAGACCAGCTCCCTTTCCTTGTGTGCGTGCTGAGACTTCATTTCACACATGCTGCCCTCCCTGGCTGAAAAGCAAAAAGCTGATGATGCAGGAGTTTATCCTTCGTTTACACGGCTCTGTTCTTTCTCTTTTTGCCTTCCCAGGCTGCAGGTGATCGCTGATCAACTGGTGGAGCGATTTGTGGCCTCCGGCCTGATGCTTAAGGAATGGGATAGGGTGAAACTGCATGCTACGGTCATGAACACTCTCTTCAGGAAAGATCCAAGTGGTGTGTAATCTTCATCCTTACTGATAAATGCATTTGAAGTAGTCCCACCGGTCAGGAAATGCTTTTGTTGGCTTTTATGTTTGCTTTTTTAATTTTGTGATTTCTCTTAATCTCCAGAATACGTACAAGGCTGTAGGGGGATGTCAGTAGATAAACTGCAGAAGAAAATAAAAAAGCGATCAGCAGAGCTGGAGAAGGCAGGCATTCTTTGAGCACTTTCTGGATCTTTTCTAAGGTTCTTTGTCATAGCTTCAAAAACTGTATTGACCAGTAGCACTCATAAGGTCTGGGCCAGAGAGGAATACGTTCAAGTACCATGTGAGGTCTTGGGCTCTCTGCGCCCCAACGTTAAATTGAAATTCAGTAACAACTTGATGTGCTGTGCTAACCTTTAAACAAGATGAAAACCTGATCCTCTTTGGTCAAGTTAAAGATTGCCCATTGGTTTAGGAACATGATTCCAGTCTCTTTCTCATTAAATCAGATTCAGACGGCTAGGAGGCTGAATATGAGCTATTATTGAGTGTATAGTGTCCGCTGTCCCTGCCAAAAGATTGTGTGCTCTAGCAGTCTGTAGCATTGTTCTTATCACATTACTTTATGAAGCAGCCTCGGATGCATTGCATTTAGGAGAGGCAGTACATCACAGCCTTGTTCTCTGTGTGCAAGCATGCATATGCTCTGGCACTGGTGTGTAGTTCGCAAGCCTTAACAGCATTGCACTAAAGCTTTTCGGAGCTTTCTCTGGTGCGGTGGCCTCTGTGCGATGCCGGTAGGTTATGTGGAGTATTCTCCAGTTACTGCCTCTCTGAGTCTCTGTGTGGACAGTGATAACAGCAGATGGTTTGTGTTACGGTTTTCTGGGCACCCAGCAGCAGACTTTGGGGATGACTGCTACTGAAGTCAGGTAAGCATACTCCAGCGGTAGAAACCCTGAAAAGATGAGGCTTAGCTCTCAAATTGAGCCTTGAAAACTGGCGAAAATGTGAGCCCAAAGTGCTCATGTGGCTCTCTGTTAGGGGAGGTACATGGGCAGCTGCGTCTGGCATTATGAGTCTATATTCTGAACAACCCCATGAGGCATGTGAGGCATTCAGACACAATGGTGAGAGCATTACACAGATAGCCAGAGAAGTCGCTTTATATTCCATACAGGATTTGAATAGCATGCTGGATGTGAGTGGGACTTCATAGTTAATGCTGGAGATGAAAAAGAAATATTGAATATATTCACTGAGTGGGGCAGAGGTCCTGTGGAAAGAACAGATAATGTACTTAGGGATTATATAAAAATCCAGACATGCTCTGGGGAAATGGATCTAAGACGTAGGCATTTGGCAGTTGCTATAGGCCTAGGTTGCTATTCTTAATGTCTGTGTGTGTGGCTGCGTGCCCGCCCTGCAGAAGCATACATGCCACATATATGTACTTCCCGGAGCAGGCAGCAGAGGTTTGTATAGGTGCTGTCCATATCACGCCTGGCATTATGCTTGCAGGCTCAGTCTGGTATTTGGTGCCGTTCCAGGCGATGCAAGCGCTCACAGTGCTGACTCTCACCCTGGCAGGATGTGGGATTCAAATCAGCCAGAGAGAAGCAGATGTGTTGCTCTGAGCCATCAGCCCTACAGAATCACCCTAGCAGTAGCTGTGATTTAGGGTCTTTCCTCCAGGTAATGTAGGTGATCCCGATAAAGACACCAATTCCTGCATATTCAGCCTTGTTCTCTTTAAAATCGAAGTGGAGGTGGTTTTTTGCACTAAGAACTGGGCAAAGATGGCTTATTAGCTGGCAGCTGACTTTGGGGAGGGAGAGAGTGGGGGGTGAAGTACAGCACACACAGTTCTCCCATCTGAAGCTCATTCTGGTGGTGGCTTTTCTCTTTACAGCTGAAGAGCGAAACAATACAATGACTGGTAAATCATCTTTCAAGGAACGGGAGTCATTTAATGGCCGAAATATCCTCAAGGTCAGTATGAAACAATTAGGGAAATCGAGCCAGCTGTGGATATTGTATAGCCAAAAGAGGTTGAAACACCTCTTTGGGACTGCTTTTGTCTTAGGCTTATGGGATTTCCCGGGGGGAGAAATCTGTTTAGAAAATAAACAATCCAGACCACTCGTAATTGGGAGCATTACAGGGAGCATTACAGTATTTAACAGAAGCGTTCTTAAAGCTGGTGAGGCTCAGATCAGGAGTATGTAGCACGAATGCTAAGTGGGTGTTCATGTTGTCGTTTACTTCGCTCGTGTTTTACCCTGGAGACTCAGGCTCGTGTCGATTCTCAGCCCACCAGAAAGGAGTACTTTGTTGCTCTTGTTCTACTTACTCATACATATTTATGAAACTAAAACCGACTGCCATTTCACTTACTCTTTTCTTCTTTTTTTTTAAATCTCTGCTATTGATTTGCATGGTTTGGCTCCAGAAAAATCGCAGATAGCAGTAGGGAGTCCCACCAGCCAGGATCTGAGGGCTTTGGCAGTGATTAGAGGGTAGGAAGCAAGATCTCCCAGACCATGTAGGTGGGTAAGGCTCGAAGGGGAGCATCCTGCAGCCTCCCAGGCTTTGCCAGCCAGGGTTGAGACTGCAGGCAGCCCCTGTTGCTCATCCAGATGGCAGTGTCAGTCTGATGCTGTGGTGCTTGGCCCCTGCAAGGGTCCAGAGAGAAAAGACAAGCACAGAGAAGTAGAAATGGAAAACAACACTGGGTTGTAAGCAAATTTGCAGTCCTCATTATGTGAAGAGATTTGTTGCAGGCAGCTATGATAAGAGGGAGGGGAGACAATGCTTAAATACATTTGGGAACCGATAGAAGATATTCTGGCAACAAAGAGATGTGGGAGAGGATACAGGCAGAGTGCGAGTTGGACAGCCCGGAGGGATTTTAGGGCACCAGAGGAGGGAAAGAGTGCGCTTTATTTGTGTTTACAGTTTTGCTGTATAATGTATTAGGCACTGGGTGCACGGGGATGTGAAGGCAGGGAGTGGAACTGATTGATCTCCTCTGTGCAGAGGACAAAGGGACAAAATTAGGTTAAGCTCTTATTGTCCTCAAACGGTCTGTGCAAGCACAGTGTTATGACTCAGCATCGCCACGTGTTGAGTGTTCGGTGTGAGACTGCAGTATTGCAAACTGAAGCAGGAAAGCCACAGACGTGGTCCCTTTCTTAATGGCATCTGCGAGTTTTGGTTAGCTCCCGGTGTCTGAGAGCTAGGCCCTAGAAAGGGATGGTGGTATATGTCGGGATCCCTGAGTGCCTGCAGGGACTCAGCTTTAAAGGCGTACGCCCATGCTTCGCTTTGCCCTTTGCTCCTTTCTCATACATCTGTTAAACTTGTCCTCAGACTTTAGAGACGCGTAAAATCAAACGTCGGTCTTCCTTAATGCTCCTCATCCAAAAACATTGACAATTGGGAAGGCATTAACGATACTCCCTCTACTGGTCACACCATTTGTGGACCGCACTGCGGGGTCTGAGGATCTGTGGGTCTGGTAGTGTGCGGCGCTTAGAAATGCAACTGCCCTACCTCAGATGGCTACTTCTTATTCTTGATGCTCTCTGAAATATGAGCCGATGCATTTTTAAAGCTCCTAATTGATTTTCTACTGATGTAGCCAAAAGAGCTGCTGGCTGTTTGGACTGTTTGTAATTACTTCAAAGCATGTCTTGCCGCAAGAAATGTCATCCTTCTCCCCCACCTCCACTACATTTCCTAACCTGCTCGCTTCGTATTTCCCTTTGGTCTCCCACGTGCCTGCAGCAGAACGCCCGTTGGCATTAATTAATTACATGAGTCATAAATAGCTCCAGGCTTCTAACCAGAGGAGCCCAGCCTCAGCCAGCCAGTGATGCATTCTAGCATGACCTTGCAAGGATGTGCCAGTTCCCTCCCAGCCCCCTTTTATATACATTATTTATCTTCTGCTCGGGGAGGCTGCCCTCTCACAAAGTGGCTTCATTAACTTTTGCAATAGGATCTAAACGACGGGCTGTTAATGAATATGGCTGCAGTTAGGCAGGCTGGCTTGCAGGCGCCTTCCCCTTGTAGGGAGAGCGATGTGCCGAGCGTGTGTTTCCAGGCGGTGGGACTCTGCGATAGCTGTGTTGGGCGGCAGTGTTCCCATTTGGAAAGCCGACAAAGCGTGGCTTCTGGTAGGAGGGCATCAAGTCGGAAAACTCGGTGTCGTCATTCTCGTTCCCGTTGTGCAGCTACGACCGGTGCTGTCGGGCCAAAGGCTTTGCCTAGCAGAGGGCAGGACCTGAGCTGTCAGAGCACGATGGAGATGCCTTGGTTCTGCTGTTCCAGTCTGAGGCTCCCCCATGGTCAGAGGTGGTGTGTGTGTGTGCAGATGCGCTGGCAGCACATGTTTGCTGATAGCATGCCTGCGTTACCTCAGGCTCCAGCTGGTATTTTGCTTTCAGCCGAACTAATCGGAATTTTATTTAATAATCCTTTGTTCTACCCGTTCTGCAGAGTTAAACATACACTCCTATTTGTGCTAATAAATGGTTGTGCAGGCCGGTACCTTCCCACACTGCTCAGAAAATAGATGCTGTAGGATGAGTTGCGTTTAGGAGTTTAAATTACTTCTGTCTTGAAGAATATCCGTGAAAAAGGCTCCCTGGGCTAGCTGGTGCTGAAAGCCCAAGGGAGCGTGCGACCCAACAGCTGAGTGATTTGTGTCTCCCACAAAAGCGCTAGATGCTTTAGCTTTGTGCTTGTCTAGTCCCAAGAAGCTGGGGATGCTTTATGCACCACTTCATGTGGAGCAGTATGTATTTCTTCTAGGGTGGCTAGCGGCTAGTTGATGAACTCCTTTGAACATCCGAGTTGTGTACCAAAATCTTGCTCAGGTTGGGAGCAAAGTGGCTCATCTCTTGTAGAGCGCAGGGAGGGAGCAGCAATTCACAGCTGAAAGAGCGGCAACTCCTTCCCTGTGAGAGCAGGGTCGGGCTGGGCAGGCAGCTGGGCCTCAGAGATGCTGCTTTGGCAGCCCCTCTGCCTTGCCTCCTCCTGTGTCCCGGGTGGTGGCTATGTGCCCTGCATCGCAGCTGGCCAAGCGGCACAGCGCTGGCACAGAGGCAGCTGGGGCAGCTGCCTGCATCTCCGGAGACGAGGCTTGGCTGCCTCCGGGCTTTTATTTATTTCGCTTAGTGAAAAAACTAAGGCTGTGGTGAATAAATAAAAATGCGAAGAAATGCAAAGGTACCACCTGGCCAAAATTTTCTGTTATGTTTTTGAAGGAAAGGAAGGCTTGCAGCAGGAAGAAACCCACCTGGACTCTCACTGGGTTAAAATTGAGTGATTTTTGACTTGAGGTCCGAGGAGCGGCATTTACCATGTTCAGGCAAGGGAGAAGCAAATTTTGAGCACAGAAAAAGATTAACCCTGTCACTTAGCACAGATTCTGTGCATTAACAGCTTACAAGATTAAATATTGAGGGAACAGCTACTGAGGTACAACAGTGGAAAGCTGCACATCTTACATCTGAGGGCATTAGGGGAGACTTTAAGCTGGGATGCAAGACCGGGAACTGGATCAGTCGAGGCAGTGACACATGCTGCCATGCCCTGGTCCAGCAGTGGGAGCAGAGCGGCCGGGCTGCAGGTCTGCTTTGGGAGGGCTTCTAGGTCAGATAAGGCATAATTTGATGGGGCTCCTTCTCTTTTGAGGCCTGCATACAGGGTATTAAATTATGGGACCGTATCTGCTTTCACTTGGAGCAAGGGGAAAGTGCATTTACTGACTGATATACCAGGACTACTGGAAAGCCGATCATAGCAAACAAATCTGGTAGTGTTCTCTGTTATCATTTCTGTCTTGCTGGGTAAGAATAGTGCAGTGGCTGTGGTATGCAGTAGTTCAGTTTAAGACGTTTGATGCAGTGCCACAGAGAGAGAGACAATGAAAAAGAAAAATCTTGTTCTGGATAAACCCCCTAACCCCTCAAAATACCCCAAACCCACCAAGCGCTAAACAAATTAACATCTGCCCCTGTGTGGAGCCACTGTTACCAACTCCACTTGCAGATGCGGAGTGCTTCTGGTGTTCTGCAGCCATCGGTACCCAGGCCTTTTCTGTGTAACTTTTGTTAGTCAATTTAAGGAGACAGAGTCTTTTTCCAATGTATTTTTAAGCTAAGGTGAAATCAAAGGGCCAAAGAACCTGTGTTAGGTGAGATCAAGACTGCCCAGTGTTCGGAAAGGGTAAGAACATCTTATCCTCAGCAAGGTGGTGTAGGTATATATCTGAAGTAGGACTGGCAACTGGAACAAGTACCTAACAGGAGGTGGCCGCTTGGAAAGTTTAGAGTTAAAAATACCAAACAAAAATCCAGTGAGAACAGACTGAATAAGAGATTGTGGTGCAACATCACTGTATCAGAAGTAAGCCAGTGCTTTCCTCGCCTCAGTTTTACGGAAGAATCAAAAGCAGAAATGAAAGGCTGTAATGCTGCTTTGCAGAGAGGATTGTTGCCTTCAGTTCTGATCCAGCCATTATCGAGGGATACTGAAATGATGGAGGGGGCTCAGCAGTGAGCAATTAGAGCAACAGTGGGGTGGGAGGATGTGACAGTTGAGCAGATGAGTCTGGAGATCAACATTTGTATGATCTTGGGGGAAAAAAAAGGAGATTAAATTGGGGTTGCTGTGAAAACACTTTCCTACAAATTATATTCTTCAGGGGAGGAAAAAAGGCATATTCATGTTATTTGCATTCGGTGAAACAGGAGCCTGAAGTGGATTTGAAAAACCAGACTAGACAATAGAGGAAAAATATCTTTGTTGAAATATTTGGGCCTTGGAGCACAGCGACGTGGTGGCGTTGGAGGTATTGAGAGAAGGCTGAGACGTCACACTGGGGAGAACGCAGTGCAGGAAGTGCGGAAGGTTTGTGCTAACTTGCCCGCGTGTGACAGAGATCCGTTGGGTGACCTTACCATAAAGGGGAGAAGCCTCTTTTTTTGCAGAGGTGCTTAGCGCCTCTCTGACTAATTTTAGCAGGAACTGTGAGCACTGGAAGAGGGAGGATTTGCTCAGAGGGTTACAAAGTTTCTGAATCCTCTTGCCCCTTCCAGGCAGGGCTGCCTGCACTGCCACAGTCCCCTCCAGCCCAGCAGCTCAGCTGTTTTGGAGGTGCTATGGGTGCTTCTGCCTTTGGAGGTCACGCTGTGGGTGCCTCTGCCTCCCACCCAGCAGGCATCCCGCCTCCTCATTTCCCTGAGATCGCTGTTCTTCCACCAGCCAGCTGAGAAAGCATCACCTCTTTGATCTTAAGAGGACAGGTTTTTTTCTCGGTGGAGCTGGCAGGGCTTGAATTACAGCGGCGCCTTAATAGAAGTCAGGGACCCAGCACATTGAGTGGAAAAAAAACCCCAAAACCAACCCAACACATTGATCAGCAAAAGCAGGCAGTTCATCCCAAAGGTGCCATGACCCTTCTGCTGGATAACTTCCCGGGTCTCTCCAAATTAATCTCCTGGGTCCGTAGCTGGGCTGCTCCTCTTGGTGGTTTTTTGAGCGTAGTGAGTAGGTCACATTGGTGGGAGCTCCTTGTCCTAGTATTGCCGGATGCGTCCCAAGCCTCCTGGCATCTCTGCAGCAAAGCCGAAGCCCAGCTCCTAAAAACTGTTGCTGCATTTGCTATAATAGGCAGTGCTAGGTAGCCACGGGGATGAGGCTTCTTTGGAGAAATGTAGTGCTTGATTATTAATTTCCTTAAACAAGTTGTACTGTAAATCCCTCACGTTTGAGGCATAGCAGGGTCTGGGAAGTTAGTGGAGCCTTTAATGTGCTGGAGGGTTTTTTTTATTCTTGTCTGGAAGATGTGCAAAAATCCGGTAACCTCCAAATGTCCCACTTGTATTTGTTTCTTAGTTTGCAGAATGCATTTCACCATAGCAACTAGGGTTTGATCTCCTCAAGCGCATGAATTTTCATGGATTTGTGGCGGGGGGGAACGGACCCAAAACCCTGAGCTAAAGCGTGGCAGTGGCAGGAGCACCATTAGATTTGGCTTGTGAAGGAGGGGGACCCTGGAGGGAGAGGCTCTCAGCTGAACAAAGGCCTGCACCTGGCCCCAAATAGTTTTATCTGCAAAAAATCAGGCCTGACAGATTAATTTAGACTATTGCTGTATGTCACCCTCCCCACTGCTGCATCACCCTCTGGCAGCTGAGGTGGCTTTGCTCCAGTTTTATGAAGAGCTGAGGTTTCGCATGGCAGCAGTCAGAGGAGAAGGATCGGCTGCTTCCATGTTCACAGAGCTCAGCTGGAAACCTCGTACCCTTCCCACCTGTGGAGGTCAGAAGGGTGTTACAGGCAGCGTGAAGCATGCTCTTCTTAGGTCTGCAGATGAAACCCAGCTGGGGAGAGGCAGGAAAATTGCACACCTTAGTAGAATGGAACAGAGCTCCAAATGATCTTGAGAAATCAGGCAGAAGCACGTGGGCTGCTGTGAACAGAGGCAGGTCCAGGAGGGAGCAGTGGCATCAGTGCAGGATGGAGAACTGCCTCGATACCAGCCCCACGGAGCGGGGTTTGGGTTATGGGGAACTGCTCCAGGGCACAAGCCAACTGAGTCCATCTATGGAAATAAAAGAAAGAGGCAAATGTCTGTAAAGTAAACCTCTGACTACGTTTAGCACTCAGCCCCTAGCTGAAGTATTTGTCCAGTTTTGGGCACCGTGGAGAGGTGCAAAGAGCCCAGAAGGCAACAATAACATAATTGGAGGGCTAGAAAATGTCTGTGAGCTGAGTCTGAAAGACTTAAAGTTGTTTTGAGGCTAACAAAGGGAAGGAGGAGGACAACATGTAGGAAAAACACTTTAAGCCTGTGAAAGATTTTGCCAGTAGTGAGATACTCTGCCCTCTAAATTGCAGCAAGAGATTAGGTGTTAGGAAAATCTTTGTCGTGGGAAGGGTAATGAAGCACTGCTCTAGAGGAGCTGGAGAAATGGGGTCCCAGTTGTTTTGAGGGAGCAGAGACATTAGTCCACGATCTGCTACCAATGAGCTCCTCCTGCCTTGGGGAAGGAGAGGACGGTGGAGCCGATGACCTCTTTTGGTCCTTTCTTCAGCTTGTTGCTTTATTATTACTACGTGAAATATATGCAAAACACCCCTGAGGTAGCATTTGTGAACATACCAAAAGCTTCTTGCCATTTATGTGGCATTTACTTTGGCTCAGTAAAATAAAAATATAAAAAACAAACCTCCCATCGTATACACCTAGGACCTTCCTCTGTGAACTCCATACATGCTTCTTGCTCTTACACTGGTGGTACTTTTCCAGATGGAGATTGTTATATTGTTATTGCTTTCCGAGGGATGGCACCGGTGCTTTAATTGGAAGGGCTTTTCCTGTGTCGTGGAGGAGATACCCGTGACTTGCATCCCGTGTTGGGCTTGTGCTAACCCAAGATGCTCACTTGTTTGTAATTTCAGGTCTTGGTTGTTTGTGGCAAAGCTTGCGGATATCAATGACTTGAGAAGTAGCGAGCTGAAAGTGAACAATAAAGGAGTTTGTGCTTTGCTTATGATAGAGATCAGCTGTGCTCCCAAAAGATAGGCCACTGGGACTTTTATGACCAGATTTTCTCTCTCCTGAAGTCTGCATGCTTTATTCTTCCTAAAGGAGATGAGGTGAAAGGGGCTCTGCTGCCACCTTTTAAAACCTGCCAGAGGTTGAAGGAAAACGAGAGGGGAAGGGCCGTTCCTCACATTATCTGGGTGGAAGGACTCGATGCTGTATTGGTGATGGAGAGACACTCCAGAGCCAGCTGCACACTAGCAGAACAAAACAAATGATCGATCTGCATACGCCCGCCGAGCTTTGTGGCTGATGTTGGAGGCCTTGGCACAGGCAGCGTGCTTGTGGTGACGGCCCAGATGACAACCACCTTCTCTGTCCTTCCTAGCCCTCTCTTCCACCCTTGCCTTGCGACTCTGCACGACATCTTAATCCTGTAACACCTGTGCAGTAATGGAAGCCATTGGATGCCTGGCCAGCGGTCCTCTAAATTAAAGCCATGAAAAGGAAGCAGTTGCTAATTTGGAGCGGAGGTGGGGAATACCGGGAAGAGCCGCTTCTCTGGATGAGTGCCTGTCTACCTGCTTTTCCTACACTTCTCATGCGTTATTGCTGGCAAGCTTCCAAGCACAATTAAACTTCTGACAGATAATCATTGGCAGAGTGCTGTCCAGAGTGAATAATACAGGAATCAAATATTTCTTTTTTGGCACCAAACTGTTTCAGAAAATGTATTTTGAAGGTTGAAAATAGAAGAAAAAAAAAAATCTATTAATTGAACAAACTCCTCAGATCTTGATGTGTTGCCTGGTTGTGTCTCATCTTCTGGGAGCCACCAGGGGATTTGGTTTGGGGTTTGTCTGTCGTAGTTTGCGGGAATTTAGGTTGCAAATGGAAGGGGTTTTGTTGCGTTTCTCAGGACAAGGAAGAAGGAGCTGCAGCCTGGGAACTGGGACAGCTTCTACCATTTCGTGCTGTGGAGGTAACAGCCTTCCATAGACCATTTGGATGGTCAACAGGGAGCTGTTGGTAGCATAAATCCGCAAAGCCGAAACAGGGCACAGGCAGGCTGGCCCTTGAGGTCCTTCTTCTACCAACAGCTTTCCATTGCTGAGCTGCGTTCATGAGTCAGCCTGCTGAGGAGCGACAGAGGTGCTGCCCAGACCTGAGAGGCCCTGATAGGTCTGTGTGGGAGGTCGCAGGAGTGAGGCATGTTAAGCAGGTAGGTGGGATCCCAAAAGCAGGATTGGAGGCTGTGATTTGTGCAGCAAAGGAGGTTAATCAGAAGAGCTCTGATAGATAGTGTTTGTTGGAGTTCAGTAGACTCTTCTTCGAGTCCATCAGTGTTTTTGAGTGTTACTTTCACATTTCTAAATTTTTTTTATTTTTTTTTTTTTATTTTTAATCCATCCATGTTTCTTGCCATCAGTAACTTTTCCTCTATCAGTCCTTTTTGCTTAATGCTGATATCAGCTCTGTAACACAGCAGTTTGCCGAAGAGTCGGCGCCTTCCCTGCTGTAGCTGGCGTGGATACCGCAGTTGTGCTTTAGCCAGATGATTTGGAAGAGCGATTGTTCTCTGCTTTTCTGCAGTGTTTTCTGTCCCAAGCTGTGGATGTGTTACACAAGTGTTAATTCAAATGTAGTATCCCTTATGAGATGAAAAAATAGCCTGATGTTTATTTGGGCAAGTCACAGCCCGTGGTCTGATCCTGTCTGAGTCCTTCTACTCTCTTTTAGTGTAAGATGGTGCAAGAAGGGTTTGGGGTGTTGGGGTCATGCTCTCCTGTGAGCGCTGCCGGGAATAATCCAAGGGAGAGTGCAGAGAGTCTGAAAACAAACAGGTTTCTTCGCTCTGTGTTGAGGCACCTCTTCAGAAATGCCACTTAATTTTTCCTCCATGCTTGTCAGCGGGTGCCTGGGATTTTGTTTGCTTCCTTCCTTCCCCAAAGGGGATAACAGCACTGTAGCATGCTGATTTCTCAAGGAAAGCAACCTCCCATCCCTCCCGGCTTTCTGAGTTCGTTCCTTCGTTCACCGCTGCTCCCAATCAGGACATGTTGGGGGTAGTCGCTGCCGCCAGGCGAGCTGGTGACTGTTGTCACTGTGTGCAGAGCAGATGAAGCTGTAAAGCCTGTGGCTCCTCTGAAGCTCGAGTTTAATCTCCTGGTTTGAGCGCTCTCCACACTGCTGCCTGCTTCTGGACCCTGATTGCCGGCACGATCTTGCACGGCCGCAGCGCTGGGTTGCCTGTCAAAAGTGATCCTCCTGCCCGTGTTCTTCCATGGAGGCAGAGGAGAGTGGCTCTCAGCCTGTTCACTTGGCTTCCTGGAAGGGACCTTCTGGTGGATAAATGCCTTCAACCCGGGCAAAACAGAGGAGAAGGGATTGCTGGTGTCCTGTCCTTAGCGTGGACTGCCCAGCAGGAATGACAGTGTGAGCTCATCCGCAGCAGTAGGTTCCTGGAGCTGCGAGCCTCTTCCTTCCAGCATCTCAGAAGTTGCTAATTGCTGTGTTTGTTCCAGATATGGAAAATGGGACACCCCCCCCTCAGCAGCTTGCCGAGGGCAGCCGGGTTTCTTAGGCTGATTGGTCACAGGCTAATGACATTACATGCCTCTGCTCGCCCACAGTGCTGATTCACCGGGGACAGTTTTGTACTGTTTATCTATAATACCCCTACCCTAAGGCACTGCTTTCTGTGGCTGGAGTTCACAACAAAGCGAGCTCCCTGCAGAGTAGGAGGTTGTGTGTGTGTGTGTGTGTGTGTGTATGCATTTTATCCTGTGATAATGCTGCTCTTTGGTGGTAGTTTTTAATTGCAAGCCATTACAGTGAATTGTTGTTCCTCCAGCATTTCTGAGCACCAAGACTCTCAGCAGAGCTGCTTGGACTTTTTATTAATTCAGGATGGGTCCTTTTTGGCTGAACTACGGTAGACGATGTAAGGTTTAAAAACTGATCAATAATCCTGATGGTAGCAGCAAAATCCAGGCCAGGCAGTGTGAGTGCAAGGCAGAGATTACGTGAAGGAAGTTTTAAATAACTCTTACTCCCTTCCCTTGCCTGGACTTATTTTGTCCTCCCGCTGCCCGTTGCCTCTCCTGGTGAATCCATTAATACTTCTCATGCTTGTTGAACCCGTGACAGGTGATTTAAAAGCACCGGTTTGTGTTGGCATCTCTGCTCTTCATAACTGGAGCTGAAACGTGTTGCTGCTCTCCTTACGTGGATTAGCGCCATGATTTATTACTGTTGTTTCCAGGTTTGAACACAAAGGTGCTGTCTCATTCTGGGAGGGTTGTCTGTGGGAAGAGAGCCCCCGAGGATGGCTGCTTGACAAATACCCACGCTCGGGAACACAGCATCATTTAGACACTCGTTTTAACTGCTTCATCGAGGAATCATCCCCCTTTGCATTTGTTTCTACAGTGCTTCGGTAAAACCTACTATACAGGCTTAGGCAAAAGGGGGGAAAAAAATGTGGAAAAGAGGCATCCTGGGTTTGATCTGTTGCTCTGCCTTTGATAAGGAAGTTGTTGTGGTTTGGGGGCTAGTAAGAGGGGAACGCACCTTGGAGGAAGAAGGGTTTCCAACATCTGAACGGAATTGTCTTAAATGAGAGAAATTGGGGTGTTAGAAATGACAGGCGTGCTGCTGGCTCTCCCGGGCTCAGAATAAATTACTCTGGGGGAGAAATGGAGAAAACCTTGTTTTCTGGGAGCTGCCGCAGGGCTGCCTGCCTTTCATTGTCACCTGCGTGGTTGTGTCCTTGGACCCAGCCCCCCAGAAGGGAGAGAGAGAAGGAGGAGTGCTGGCACACATGGGCCTACGGTAGTTTGCAGGCTGATGTGAAATACGGGTTATCCATGGACCACTATGCTCCCTCTCTCGGGGGCTCATGACTTTTGGGGAAGGTGGCACAGCCGCAGTCCCTGCCATCCCCTGCAGGTGCTGGGATGCTGCTCCCAGGAGGATGCTGTGCCGCTCTCTAGGCACCCGCTTCCTCCCTGTGGGAGATGCTGTGTCCTTCTAGGCATCCTTGCTGAGTGGTTTCTGAGCCTTTGGCTGTGAAAGGCAGGGCACATCTCTGGCACGTTTGCTGAGAGGTGCTGGGTCTGGGGTTAAAAGTTAACAATGCTCTTTCCTCATTCGGTTCTAATTTAATTTGGGAAGGCAGCAGGGAGACAGGGCGCTTGGTCTGGTAAGTGCTATTCCCTTGATGGGAGTTAGTAGCTTGCACAGAATGCGTGGTGTTGACTTCGTAAGCTGACCTTTACCTCCATCAGGTTGTTTTTCATTTATAATATTTAAAAAAAAATAAAAAATAAAAATCCCAACCCCAACCCCTTATTTATTCTTTAGGCAGCGAGGATGTAAATCCTTCAGTGTGTTTGGATTTATATAATAACTCTGCTTTTGCTGAGCCTCATGTCGCTCTCCAATCAAATGACACGGCTTTCAGTAGCCGTGCGGGTGCTTGCTTTTTTCCTCCCCCTGCCTCCCTCCCAGCTGCTCCTGATCTGTGCCTCCTCGTGCTCCCTGCAGCTTTTTTGGGGAAAGGTGGGCCCTTGGCACCCAGGGGAGGGGACAGGAGGGAGACTAGGCAAGGCTTAGGGTTATCGGCATTTGCACGTGAAGCGTAACAACCTCCAGGTATCTTCTTTCCTGGCCCAGAATAAAAAATGCTTTTATAGGAGGCATTTCATCAGCTGTGCTACAGGCCTTCTCCAAAACCGGAGCGTTTCTGTGGTGGCTGGGGAGAGGGGGGAGATATAAATATCTTTCTCGGCTCTGCTTGGCTTCTCACCAAGATAAATAGAAGTGAAAGTCAAAAGTAGAGGCTTGGCCTTCTGAAATCTCTTCCCGAGTCCCCTGGGACCTGAGCGCAGGATGCTTTCACGATGGGAAGCCAGCTCCTGGTGTTTTGGGGGTCTCGGAGGATGATGTTTGAGGGGCCTTCCTCCCCACTGCCTGAGGCAGATCTCAACCGTACAGTGGCTCGGCTGTGATCCTCACGCCTGGCGTCCGGTGGCTTCTGTCGTGGGAAGCCTCGGGGAGCAAAGAAGCATTGGTGAGAAGCCGGCTTGAAACGAGCAGAAAAAAAGTCTGTGGTTGTCCTCTAAATCTTGTATCATGTTTACTCTCAGAAAGTACAGCTACATTACCAAAAATCAATAGTTCTAGCAGCGTTCTGCCTGGGAGACACACACACGCTCGGACACGCAAGAGGTGGTAGGTCTTAAAAAAGCCAAGGGAATACGAAGTGCTTTGGTACAAGGGTTTTGCTTCACTTTTAGAAGTGTACAAATGGAGGGCCCTTGACCTGGGCAGTGTCTTCTGGGACTTTCTGATTGTCTTTCTGGTCTGGTGTGCTTGAAGCTGTGCGAGGCAAGAGGGGATGGGGGGAGGGTTTGTCTCAATAACTAATTTTTGCTTTCAAGTACATGTATTTTGTGGAAAAAAAAAAAAAAACAAACCCAAAAAACCAAGCAGGTTGTGATGTGCAGAGATAATATAAACAAGTATTTGAAAGACTTTTCCTTTGGCTGTTTTGTGTAAAGCTTTGACTTCCAGGGCTGCCGATGGGACTGGCGCATCCCAGCATTTTGTTTGTTTTCTTCGTGTTTGCAAAGACTTTATTCTACAGAAATAAGGCATCTCATCCCCCTTCTCTTTTAAAAAAATACTTTTCAAATCCTAGTATCTCCTTGCTTACCAGTGCACCTACTGCTCCCTCCGTTAGGAACGGAGAGAAATTCTTTCCATTTTTCCTGGGTGGAGAGTGCTCTGGGAAGGAAAGGAGTGTTGATATGAGCGACCATTTTGACAGAGATGGGTGTTAAGGTTTGGGGTGAGTGGGCAAGCTGGCAGCAAGCACTGCAGCGAGCCCTGGAGAGCTGGAAATCATCCTTCCTTCTCAGATCAGCCAAAACAAAAAGAGAAAGGAGACCAACCCCTTTTTACTACCATCTCTTATTAATGAGACATTTTATCCTAAGTCCTCTAACATGAACGACGCAGGCTTTTGGGAACATAATTAATCTTTAATTGTATAAATCTTTAATTGTATAAAATGGAGTTTGTATGGCTGTAGTCATTTCTTGTCTCTCTTTTCCGCCTCTCACTGTTTGAGATGCTCCCTTAGCACAACTTCTTTTCAACAGGGTGCCCCACTTTAGGGCAGCGGCCGCAGGGAGCTGCACACACACAGTGTCCCTTGAAGCCACGCTGCTGTGGTGGGGCCTCTTGCTGGGACGGGGATCTCTGTGACCCCCGTGGCGCGGTGCCTGGCTCCTGCCGAGTACACACTCGGACGAACGGACAGCAAGTTGCGGCTTTATGTGAGTTTGAGCGATTAGTAGCAAATTACTTCAGGCCCTGTGCAAAGTAAGTCCTTGTGCAGGGGTCTTAAAGGACAAGTGTCACCCCAAAGGCAGGATGAGCTGCAGGGAGGTGCAGGTGAGCCGGAGGCTGCCCACCGCCTTTCCTAGGCAGGCACGCTGTGACTAAATGTTCCAGCGCAGAGAAACCCAGTTCTTCACGGTGTCTGTGCTAACCCAGAAGCTTTTTGCAGGAGCAGCTTGGGGTCAACTGCCGGTGCTGCCACACAGGCAGGACCGGGGAGGAGGAGGTGGTCCCTGGCAGGTGGGTTGCTGGCGGCAAGCACTCTGCAGCACGTCTGACTGCAGCTGCAGCCGTTTCGAACTGAAGCCGGGGCATAGCAATCGCTGAGAGCTGGCTCGGCACGCATAAATACCCCTTCTCTTTGGAGATGCCGTTCTGACTGTCGTGTGTTGATGAGGAATTGCTGGCCTCAGCCAAATCCTGAGCGGAGAGTTGTCTGGATGAGCTGGCAGTCTGGAGCAGGGGTTGGATTCATCATAGCGCCTGGTGTCTGGTCTGTGGCCCGCGTATCTCGGTGGTGCTCCCTGGCCGAAGCCTTGCTTGCTCTGCCCTAACGATGGACAGGGAATCGCTTTCCCTAAGGGACTTTTCCTTTGTGGAGGAGTGACAGCAAAACCAGGAATTGTCCTGAAAGAAGCCTAGCTGGTCACGTTGTGAAAAAGGGGTATTTGCAAAGTAGAATGCCCTTGGGAGAACCAACAAAAGAGCAGTTGTGCCCAAATCAGTGCCAGGCAGAACCGAATGCCTTTTTGGAGGAGGCAAAGTGCAGCCTTTCAGATGCTAACTAGGTATTTGGGGTTTCGACCATTGGCTGTATGGAGGAATTGATGCACCATTGGCTCTAGGAGGATGTGTTGTAATTAATGCATCAGCCTCCACTGGCCATTAGCATTTGTGCCTTCTGTAATGGGAGGAAGGGGTGTGCAGAAAATTCAATAGGAGACAGATGGAATGGACGTTTCAGAAATCTCTGCGGTGGGGAGATGTCACTGCTCAGGCCCCTGGTGACTCACAGCGCTCCCGTTAAGCAGAGTTTTGAAATTAGCATCTCTGCTGAAAAGCTTTTCCTAAGGCACAATGGATGTTTCCAGGTAGAGCAATTTCCTGCGTCGCAATGGAACGGGAGGAGCACTTTACGCTTGGACACGATGCCTTTCCAGCAATATTGCTGAACTTCCCTGTAAGAAATTCTGATGTCATTTTTTTGGTCTGCTTCATAGATTGGATTAATCAGCAGAGACACGCCCTCAGGGTCCCAGAGTTGGCTTGCTTTCATTAATTTGCACTCAAGTCCTTGCTGAACAAAGAAGGATTTGTTGAACAAAGCGGGGTCAGTGCTGGGATGAAGAGCCTTGTGCCTCTAGCCTGCTAGTTTGAATTAGGACTGAGCCGTAACTGTTAAGTCCTACATCCTGTGGCCTGGATTGGTAAAAACGTCCTGGCCTCAATCCTCGCTCCTGCGGAGCCTGCGACCTCAAGAGCCACGCCGGGGTGGTGGCCTTCGGGGTGCTCAGTAGCCTCCCCAAGCTCCCTAAATGAGGCGCAGTCAGAAAGCAAGGTAAGGAAGGTTTGAGCAACTGCTGCTGTAGATAAAAAGAGGTGTTCATTTTATACCCTGTTTGCTTTAAAGGCTACGTGCCTTTAAAGTCCACGAGTAGAGGCTTTTTGCAGGGCCAGCTCCTGCGAGACATCCATGGACCAGCTGCAGGCTGCATTTCTCTAGGTGTCCCTCAAATGGTTTTTCTTCTTTCTTTCAGCTCTTCGAGAACTTCTACTTCGGAGAGGTGCAGCTGGACTCGGTGCGTCTTTCCCAGAGGTTCTCCTCAGATGCCTCTGGCTACTACGCGACATCTGGGCAGCTGACTTTCTCCTGAAGCGGCAACGCGGCTGCCGCAGCAGGTCCGCTCTGTGCGCAGAGGCACGCGATTCGTCAGTGAAATGTTTTTATAGGACACGAATTTTGGATGGGAACCTGGGAACTCCAAGCAGGGATGCCTCGTGACTCCTCGAAAGCACATTGCAGCCAGGAACCGTGGCGTTTCCCTGCAGCTTTTCCTACACGTATTGCCTGCCCTCCCTTTGGGGGGAACCAGGGTCCTTCCGCCTCCTTTCCCCATTAGTAACCGAAATGTCGCAAAGTTGCCTGTCCGATGTCTGTTGCCTGTTTGTTTTCCAAGAAAACAACTAGAAAAAGTGGTGCAGGTGGCTTTTGGGGCATCGCTGATGTTTAAGCGTGGCTTTATTTCAGAAGAAGGAAGTTTGTCTTAAAATGAGTGTTTAAAATCCAAGAGAGCTCCCCGGAGCATGATTTAACGATATTGAGGTCGGGCTTTGCTTGGATCTCCAGCAGTGTGCCTGTGTGATGTAGATCTCCAAATAAATTTAATTCCCTTCAAAAGCGAAGTGTTTATCTCCTGTTGCGTTGATAGTTTCTGTAATTAAACTTCCAGCACGCAACTGCGTCAATAAGAAAGCATTTATGGTAAGAGTTCTTTCCAGTGACCGTTCTGGAGCGTGTCAAAAAACATATGCCTTGTAGGTGTTTTCTCCATTAGAAGAAGTGCAAACTCTTTGATAACCATTGTGAATCCTTCAGAGATCTGAAGACGACTGTTTTTTCTCGTAAATCTCCGCGTTCGGTAAGAACAGCGACACAGGCTTTCAACTCACCAGAGGATGAACCCTTTGAAAAATGGAAGATGCTATTTAGTTGTTTTGCAACGACCTGGCGGCAGCGGTGGCTGCTGCTGCCTGTTCCTAGTTGCTCCCTTGAACGTGGAATCGCGCTGTCATTGAGGTGGAGAGTGCGTTAGCTGGGGACAGGGCTGCTCCAGCAGCACCCCCTGGTACTGGTAGATTGTTTTTTAAGAGGTTTTCATCCCCTTTTCCTCCCTCCCGAAGTGAGCTGGCTGTGTGGCCGTGCTCTGACTGCATGCACAAACAGCAGTGGGAGGCGGTCAGGATTCTGGGGGGCTTTCCTTTGCCCCCCCAAATGCGTTGCCGGTTGTGTTTCCAAGACCAAATTGCCTCTCTCTGCTTTCAAGCCTTCTTGCCAGGGGATCAAATCATCTGTGGGTTTGCCGGTTGCCCTTTACCCTGGAGTCTATGCTTGTCCCCAATTACAACCGTTGGGCTTTTTGTCTCCGCTTTTCCTTGCAGCCGAACGCTTTTGTGCTCTCCAAGCAGAGGAGGAAGGGCCGCCTTCGAAACCGTTCGCTCGGCGAGCAGAGCACCGGCACGCTCGCTAGCGGCCTGATGCAGGGAGGTGCTGAGAACACTTAACACCGCTTGCTGTCATCTTTCCGCCAGCCTGAAGAGGTACTTGGCAAATCTCATCAGCTGCCCAAAGAACAGACCTGGGAGCTGCTCGCACAGCCGCCAGCCATGCCGCCTGCTGCGGGAAAGGGGGATGCACCTCGGAAAGCTTCTGCCTGCTGGGGTTTTGACAACTCTCACCAAGAAGCTGAGCGCTACAGAACATGGGGCTGCTGTTTTGCGCTCGAGTTTTCTTTAACGGGGCATTGGTGGCATTTCTATCACACCTGCTTTCCTCTGTTGTTACCCAATACTGGTGATTTCGAGTTCTTCGCTGCGGTGGGCTCGTAGCGCAGCTGGCTTTGGGAGTAAGCCTTCCCGTCTCCCTAACGCGGGACTAGCTTTGACCTTGCAAACAGCCCCTCGGCGTGGAGGCAAACACGGCTTTTCTACAAAGAAGGGCCGATCTGAGGATACGCCTCCCTTCCCACTAGTGTAGACATGTTCTAATGACTATTATTTCTGTGACCATTTGGAAGTTGGTTGAATATCGGCAGTAAGCGGCTTATCCCGCTGTTCTAGCCTGGCACGGCTAAATTCGTTTCACACCTCCATCCCCGGGCAGAATTAAGGGATCTGGTCTGTTCCTCTCGTCTGCGGAGTCGTAGGTTAGGCTGTGATCCAGCAAGCCGTTGTGTGTGTACTTAAATTTACACCTCGCTTGATCCCGTTGTATAACGTTAAGCACGCACGCGAGTCTGGTGGAGTGGCAGCTCTGCTTTGCCAGTAGCGCTTATTATACAAACGAGAGGGGCAGAGTTGGGTGTTACATCCCCTTACCCTTAACACAAGGGAGCTACTTACATAAATAAACCACACCTACTGCTTTTCGGGGGGTTGGGGCCAGGAGAAAATGTACTATGATGGATTTACCAAGGGCTTTCCCTTTTCTATCATTATTCATAGACATAATTGGAACAGTTTCATGCTGAACACGATAAAACTGTGTTTTATGCATGGTCCTGCAGTGATGAATGGAAATCCCGTTAAACCAGGCAGCGTTGCAGGTTTGCAAGAGTTTGCAAGATACAACCCAACACTTCAGCATTTGCATAAAACTTGTTAAAACTGAAATCCGCAGCTCTGCTTCCTTCCCCCATCCAGGCTGCATTGGAGGCTGGCCGCCCCACTTGCAGATCCCCGTGTCCTTACTGCGCAGAGGAAGAAGAAAGTTGTTATATGCCATCATTTTGCTCGGCAGCAAGCCACGCCGGAGCCCAGTTTGTGAGCGCGGCTCATCGTTAACGGGAAAGTTGAAAACCGGCACCGTTTTCTTAAACACGGCGCCTGGAAGCTGTATTTCCAACCGCAGCAGCCTCACTTAGGGTCGGCATGGCTGCTTCAGAGACTGCGCGTACACCTGCTGTGGGCTGTAGCTGCTGCTTTTCCTGTAAGGAAATGCAGCCCTGTGTTTTCTCTCCAGCTCGAGCATCCTCGGAGGGAGAAGAAAAGCTCTGTGTGTGTGTGCTGGGAGCTCCGTGGCTGCAGCGGCGACTTGTCACCATCCTTCAGTGCCAAACCTAAGGGGACGGAGATGTCCAGAGGTGATGGTTTGGAAGATGAAGGGATAGGGATGTAGGATAGGGTTCGGGGG
>VYZV01020057.1:0-11821 GCA_013401275.1 Pandion haliaetus | reverse complement strand
AAAAAAAAAAAAAAAAAAAAAAAAGCCAGCTTGAGCTTCTGACATTTAGCTACTCTTTAATGAATACTCTGTGCTTTCCGTGTAGACTTAGACAGATGAATATCTAAATGCTTCTCATTCAAAGTTGCCCTGTACCTAAAGTTAAAACCCATCTATTAAAAGGCCTGGGAAGATAACACACTATCTAGGTGACATCTGATTTACGTCCCTCCTATCAAGATCATTTGTATAAGAACTGTGAACAAATGTGAGTATAGGAGCACTGGATTGCACAGTTACTGGCACGTTCAAAAGAGCAACACTGAAGCAATCTGTAGAATGGCTAAATCAAACTGCAATCAACATCTCAGTAAATGTTATGTGCAGCTTTGCACAAACTGCACATAATGAGAATGGTTGAATGGCTGATACGTCATGAAATATGTAGATGTTATGATTCAAACTGGAATGGATGTTGGGACTGATGTACTTGACAGATTGAATAATTCTTTTGCTCAGTTGGCTAAATAATGCCCTGTTTGATTACTTCTGATTTGAGCAAATTATCCATTTTCTTTAGAAATGCAGAAGTGTGTGGTGTATTAGGTGCTAAATATATGAAATAGGGAAATGGTGGGACTAGACCTAAGAAGAAAGGTCGGCCTGCACAAATGTTTAGTATTCTTTGAAATACTCTAAGCTACTTGAGAGATTAAAGGAGGGCTGGTGAACATGAGACTCTTTAGGACAGGCAAGTGGAGAGCTGGCTGTAAGACATCTCAAATAGCACCAGAAATCTATGCTTAATCTAACTGAATTAGAGCCATGGCAATGTTCTTGACTACCTTTTCATTGACCATAATGTCAATGTATATCATGTCAGGGATTTGGCATTAGGTGTTTGGCTCACATGTGAGTACCTTCACGTGTGCACCTTCATGTGTGCATGTTTGGTTGTACAAGACTTTGCCAAAGTGTCTATGAGTAAAGAGCAATCGGAAATCTGATCAGCTTCTTCATTAACTACATTGTGAATCACAAGTTGAAACTGTTTTGGAAAAAGAAGTGGTACTCATGGACACAGTGGAAAAGGGAAAATATTTTTTCTTATGTGTGGCTGTGAAGAGTTAGTTTAGATTTTGTAGTCAGTGAAACAACCTTGGCAACTTTCAGACAAATTTACCCTCACAGATTGATATGCATTCAACCTTTGTTCCTGATGTGTTCTTTACTTCCCTTAAAGCTCAACAGTAGTCATTAAAAATCTTCATATAGATATCTGCTCATTTAGACATTGCTATATAATGCATGCATTCCATGCTGTAGGTCCCAGGGTGTACTTCTGAATTCAATATTAGGAAGGGAGAGATTAAGATGAATCATATCAGACCCCTGTTACTGTGGATACCTGCAACATTGCTTTTGAGTTAGTCTTAAAGCAGAGTGAAGTGTCTTGGAAAATAATGCTCTCAGCTCAATGATTTGGCTGAGAGTTTTAATTACCAGAGCATGTTTTAGGAAGATGTTCCAGTTTATCGTCTGCAGCTGGCTCATAGACATGGGACTCAGCCCCTGAGCAGCATATATATGCATACTAGCTCCACTTACGACACCTGTCATATGTGGCAGGGCATTCATTGTGTGGTTGCCTGCGGTTCTGTCTCTACCAGATGTATGCAAGGATTGCTGTGTGCAAGCTCATCCCAAAGAATATGGCTTATATCAGGCTGTTTGGAAATTTTGTTGTAAATTTGTGATGTTGGTTTCCGTTTCTTTAACAGATGGCGCTAAGATGTTACACAGTTGAAGTTGCATATGGGATTAGAAAAAACCTGCAATATCTCCTGTTGCTTCTTTAAGCGCTTAACTTGTCAGGCCTCTGTAATTGCTTTCTCAAGCAATTGACACGAGTGTCAAGGTACAGACTTTCTGACATGCAATGATCTGTGATGCCATAAACTATATGACCCTACATCATCTTTTCCTGAAGTGTGCAAATGAAGGTGCCAAACTTTGATAGAATTTAAAGCATGTGACAAAATTTTCCACTTATTCCCACTCTGTATAAATCAGTCATATGTGTAAACAAACAAAAGAAGGAATTAAAGGGATTAAGAAACATTAGAAGGGGAAAAAATAACAAAAACAAACTCACCAACGACAGCAGCATATGATTTTTTTATCTGAGACAGCTGGATGAAGAATAACTTGATGTTTGCAATCTGTGGCTCCACCAGATACAGAAAGGAGTCAATTTGCTATTCTTCTGATTTGCCTCTGGCTTTCCTAAAATAGTCAGTTCTCAGACCTGTCATTATCAACCTTGTACATAAATTCCCTTAGAATTAATATCTGTGTCAAGAAGTTGTTTGTGGCCATTGCTTTCCACAGAGCTTTCTTCACAGATCATGTTAAACTTGTACAGAGGTTTCCATGATCCCACTTTGCCAAAAAATTTAGAAAGACTGTATTATTTAAACAGAAGCAAAGTGTACAGCTCTGATCACAGTGTGTTTTTATTCATTCTCAGCAAACCAGCCATATTAAGATTAATATTTCCTGGAAAAGTAAAGGAAAGCTTTACAACTTCTTAATGACCCATATAGTTACATTCTAATAACTGCATAAACTGTATTACTTCACAAGTCCCAACCATCACATCTTTGTGCAACTTCTTTTCCTTTCTCACCACTGATGAGTGCAGAAGTATTGACTAAGGAAGCCAATCAAGAGCTGATTTTCTAATAATTATTTTAATATGCAATAAAAAATAGTAAATTGTAAAAAAATGTAAATAAAGAATGTACATTCAGTTCATGGTAATAGGGATCTCACAATGTGTAGCTTTCCAAGCAATGTATTTATCTCACTACTGAGTAGAAGAGATCTTCCCCCCTATTCCTTTCTCAAGAGGCAGCTGATCATGCAGAAGCAGAGTAGAGAAGGTAAGTGATCCTCTCATCTTCAAGAGTCAATCAGCTTGGAAGAAGCATGGAAATATACCCCTTTTTCTTTCCATAAACCCTCCTGTAAGCTCCCCTGCACCAGGGTTTAGCTCCCTAGGGATTTTAGCTTAATTAACATTTTTCAGTACATATAATGAAACATGCTTAGACTGTTTTCCAGAGATCCCTAAACCAAAGATTTTGTCAAAGTTTCTGGTCTCTTTGATAGCGCTGGTGACAACTGTGAAAGAGTTCGGGGAAGATGGAGGTGATGAATGTTTATGCTGTCTCTTCCCAACAGAGAAATGAGAAAGAAATTTGGAATTAATGTGTCTTAGATAAAGCTTACTGAAGTCCATCTGAATTTGAGTCTTTTGACTCAGAATCAATTTTGAATTAATGTGACAAAGAAATGAACTCAACAGAGTCTGAGTTGTAACACTCCTTAGTCAGTTGACACCTAAAAATCAGCAATCTCCTGCAAGCTGGAAGTAGAGATTACTCTTATGGCCATAAACATGGAAGAAATGAATAAACAGAGGATACACATGAATAAAATCTGTGCATACAAGTTGGATTTCATTTTGCCTTTATGCAGAGGCTCTGTTCTTATCAAAATACAGTTGTCTGGTGTCATTTGATATATGCTGGGGTAACGTGCCTGGTTTCCTGAAGTGAGTCCAGACAGCTGTAGGTTTCCCATATTTAATTGTCCTACATCTGCTAGCTCTTTTGTGGATGTATCATTTACCTCATGGCATCTGAAATAGTAAAAATGCCTATGTTTAAGACCTTCTTTGCTGTCTAAGTTCACATTATATTCAACGCATTCAGTTAAATCTAATTGGCAGTGTGAGATTCAGTTGCTTAAATAAAGGCATCCACTGACATTTCAGACAAATTTTCTAAAAGGCTGGAAGCCTTTTATTACTTAGGATAAGTATATGATGCTGTATTGAGCTTTGCAAGAAGTGAAGCATGAAAGGTGAAAAAAATGGAATCTATATGTTCTGTATGAAAAAGCCATAAAATGTGAAAACATGTCTTTCACTGCTGTTTTCAATCCAGAATGAAAATAATTATTATAAAAATTTTATGTGAATAAACTTATTTACATTTATCTTAAGAATATCTACATTTGAAAGGAATAAATTATTTTAAATTGATCAAATCCGAAACTATATGTTTCTTCAGTGCCTAAAGCCATGTAGGCTTCACCAAACGAGAAAGAGAGAGGTGAATTAATTTAGGCAATTTTGAAATCAACTGTTTAAGCAAATTTTGTGAGAAAGCATACCCTTAACTTGGAATTATATGTGTCTATGTGATTTAAAACATTAAGTAATATCATAGAGGTCACTAGAGCAGAATTTAAAAAATTAGTTCAGCAACATGTGAGCATAATACAGGAAGTAAGTGTTCTTTGTGGCTGCGGACAAGACATGGTTTGCAGAATATGTGTTACTGTATGATCTAAAATTATTCCTACTGTCTTAGAATTACAGGTGTATGTGTAACCTGTGAAACCTGTTGTAACTGTAACTATGAAAAAGAAGGAATCCAGTGACTCCTTATTTACCTCACGTTCATTTCTTAAAAAAAAATAGCAACAAAATAACAAGAGGTAAATAGAAGATAAAAAAATCAGTAAAGTAATAAGAACTCATATAGTTCCAGTGTAACACGGAATATGTTGTATCTTATTTTTTTTTTACATTTCATATTTGACTTCTCATTTTCCAATATACTAAATACATCTATCTGTCATTTGCTTTTTGCAGCTATCAATGGCTAATTTCTAATATTAGAAGTGAATTGACAAAGACAAAAAGATTTGGAATTAAATAGATTTTTGAGTATTGATATGTGTTTCAAATAAATAGGCTTGTATCATGCACTGCAAGTCACTGAATGGTGAATTTTGAAAAACTAAAAGCTCTAGAAATCATATACACATGAATTATTGTATTTTAAATACAGATCGCATGATCAGGAAAAAAAACACGTTCTTGAAATTCCAGGAGAAGTTTCAAATAGAAAATTGAGATGAGTTTATTTTTGTTGAATAAATAGCTATGTCTCTCACAGACGTCATAATATATGAAAATAAGTGACTAAATGAAAACACTTTGTGACAGGCAATGGAATGAATGGTTGAATGGAAGTGTGTAAGTTTGTACTTTCATGTAATTACCAGTACACAAGTATTTCATGTAATTACCAGTACACAAGTATTTACACTGNTTTTTTGTTTTTTTATTTTATATTTAATTTTTTTTTTTTTTTTTCCTCCCTGAACTACCTGTTTCAACACTGGTGAATTAAAATATACTATTGCTCTGTTTTTGAAATGAGAAAATGTCTTTTAATTAACCCTTTTTATTGTAACTAGAACAATATTAAAATGAAAGTTTTGCTAAAATATATTCCATAGCAGGATATATGTAATGGTAACAAAGTGAGAAGATCATGCACTCAATACTCATCAGAGTCTGTAGCCTCTAGGAAGAAAACCTGTGGATCTGTGGCAGTCATGACTGAGAGAAGCTGCAGTTAATCACCCAGATGAGAATGATATGCATAGAAGAAGACAAGATTGCTGCCAAAAATTCTTGCTACAATTCCAGTTTAAGCATGCTTAGGTCTTACTGCATCTCAGGATAAAGCACCTTCAATGCCCAGACCTACCTATGGGTATTTGAATGAGTCCAGAAATCTCAATTGCCTATGTATAACTTTTTAATACCACCTCAGGCTTCATGAGAAGACAGGCCCCATCTGTCTCAGGAAAAGTCATCTAACAAACAAAATAATTGTACTCTTCCAGTTCATGCTGAAGCTGTGCTTTTACTACAACTTTCTTATATCTTGTTTTCCTTTTATTTACTTATGAAGAGATGGTCCATAAACTGTATCCATTAGGAACTATTGCATAAAATAAAACTCCAGTGAATAATTCAGTAAAAGCTTGATAGTTACCATTCAGAAATGATTATGCTTTTTTTCTTGTACACATACAAACAATAAGGAAAAGAAGAATTAGCTATTTGAAAAAACAAGGGCAAGCTTAAAATTTTACAGATTTATTTCCTGGTCTTTATTGTAAAAGCTCATTTTTTTTCTTTGTTGTCTGCAATTCGACAACAGAGGATTGACTGGATCATGTAACACGTGAAATAAGTCTAATAGAAATTCAGGTCAGTCAAGGTGACCTCACTTATGATTGAAATCTCTTGTCCTTCACCTTGCTGATGTCTATGACTTTTAATCATCTTTTTTTCCCTGTATGTGGTTTGCTTAGTAATAGCATGTAATACAATTTTGACCATTGTTGACTGAACAGGTACAAAATATGTGCCTTCTGCACATTAAAAAAAAAAAAAATTCCTTCTTTCTGCCTCAGGAAACACTACATTTCCTTGAAATTAGATGCTTCCAAGCGTTCTGGATAACTACAGTAACTATTGCTCCCACACTGGTCAGTTCTTGGACTTATGGTTATGGCTGAGATATCCATCAAAATGTTGGCCATACAAAACTTAGATTAGATGCTCTTTCAATAATAACAATAATAGGGAAATAAATTTTTGTTTCTAAATATGGCAGGTTAACAGTGGCTAGCTACCAGGTGCCCACCAACCTGCTCTATCACTCCCGGTTCTCAACAGAACAGGAGCAGAAAATACAATGAAAAGCTTGTGAATCAAGGTAAGGATAGGGAGATGACTTAGCAGTTACCGTCATGGGTAAAACAGGCTCGACTTGGGAAAATCATTTTAATTTATTGCCAATTAACACTAGAGTAGGATAATAAGAAATAACACCAAATCTTAAAACTCCTTTCCCCCACCCCTCCCTTCTTCCCAGGCTCAACTTCACTCCCGAATTCTCTACCTCTTCCCCGCAAGCAGTGCAGGGGGATGGGGATGGGGGTTGCGGTCAGTTAATCATATGTTGTCTCTGCTGCTTCTCCCCCTCACACTCTTCTCCTGTTCCACCGTGGGGTCCCTCCCATGGGAAACAGTCCTTCACAAACTTCTCCAGCATGGGTCCTTTCCACAGGCTGCAGTTCTTCATGAACTGCTCCAGCATGGGTCCCTTCCACAGGGTACAGTCCTTCAGGAACAGACTGCTCCAGCATCAGTCCCCCGTGGGGTCACAAGTCCTACCAGAAAACCTGCTCCAGTGTGGGCTCCTCTCCACAGGGTCAGGTCCTGTGAGGAGCATGCCCCTGCGTGGGCTCTCCACAGGGTCTCCACAGCCTCTTTTCATTGCATCCACCTGCTCCGGTGTGAGGTCCTCCACAGGCCACAGGTGGATATTTGCTCCACTGTTAATCTCCATGGGCTGCAGGGGCACAACTGGCTTCAACATGATCTTCACCATGGGCTGCAGGGGAATCTCTGCTTTGGCACCTGGAGCACCTCCTCCTTCTTCACTGACCTTAGTGACTGTGCAGTTTTTTCTCTCACATATTCTCACTCCTCTCTCCCAGCTGCTGTTGTGCAGTGTTTTTTCTCCCTTCTTATATGTGTTATTACAGAGGCGCTACTTATGTCACTGATTGGCTCAGCTTTGGCCAGTGGCGGGTCTGTCTTAGAGCTGGCTGGAACTGTCACTGTCGGACATGGGGGCAGCTTCTGGTGTCTTCTCACAGAAGCAACTCATGCAGCCCCCCCACCTGGCTACTAAAATCTTGCTATGTAAACCAAATACTGTAAAAAATAGAGTGCATCAGGCCCTGAAATCAGAAATACAGAAAATACTTATTTATATATACGCTTAGCCACTTGATCAAGATATTGTTGTAAAATGTATTTATGTAATTTTACTGACAAAGAATCAATGAACTAAACCAAATTTTAAATGTGTTCCAGTGGTTTTCACTGGAAATTTGAAACTGCTGTTATATTTAATGAGAATATATTTTACTTTAAATTAAGCCTTTACAACTTTCTGAAACTAGCTATGTTTCAGTCTAAAACTACACAAAAGCTATAACACATTTAATGAATCACAGTGAAACAGGATCTCTGGGCATAGTTTGGCTTATAGATGGTGAATAATAGAATCTGAGGTAGTAGTGTTTGCATCAGCAGAAATCAGGAACAAATTCATTAAAATTAACAGCATTACATTGATTAAGATTTCCAAATTGAAATCTATTCGCCTGAACTGAGTAAGACATGCATTAGTCATAGCTGACAATATTACTGGTCTTTTAGTCTGGGTTTTTCTCAGTGCCATTCACAAATGGCTTATGTTTTGAATGAAGTATTCTTCTGATGATTTCAATAAGATTTTCCTGAGCTGATGGACCTTTGCTAATTCTTTAATTTTTTACTTAAAATAAAAACAAAATACCAGGTGATAGAACATTTGCAGCTGGCATATACTTATATTATCAAGGCTAACTACTTGCCAAATAGGGTAAAAAATGGTAGACTGGAGCAGTTGGCAATCACTACAATACGTTTACAACAGCTGCTGCTGGGAGACTAAAATTTCTATGCATGTTTTCATATTACTTTTTTCTAAAAACGTTACTTTCAAATGGGTACTAATATGAATACAATTTGCAGAATCATAGTCATAGAATCATTAAGGTTGGAAAAGACCTTTAAGATCATCAAGTCCAACCATCAACCATGCCCACTAAACCATGTCCTGAAGCGTCTTGTCTACATGCTTTTTGAATACCTCCAGGGACGGTGACTCCACCACTTCCATGAGCAGCCTGTTCCAATGCTTGACAACACTTTCAGGGAAGAAATGTTTCCTAATCTCCAATCTAAACCTCCCCTGCCACAACTTCAGGCCATTTCCTCTCATCCTATCACTAGTTACTTGATAGAAGAAGCCAGCACCCACCTCACTACAACCTCCTTTCAGGTAGTGGTAGAGGGTGATAAGGCCTCCCCTCAGCCACCCTTTCTCTAGGCTAAAAAAAACCAGTTCCCTCTGCCACTCCTCATAAGACCTGTGCTCCAGGCCCCTCACCAGCTTCGTTGCCCTTCTCTGGACATGTTCCAGTGCCTCAATGTCTTTCCTGTAGCGAGGGGCCCAAAACTGAGCACAGTCCTCAAGGTGCGGCCTCACCAGTGTCGAGTACAAGGGGACGATTACTTCCCTGCTCCTGCTGGCCACACTGTTTCTGATACAGGCCAGGATGCCGTTGGCTTTCTTGGCCACCTAGGCATGCTGCTGGCTCATATTTAGCTGATTTTCAACCAGCACCCACAGGTCCTTTTCCACCGGGCAGCTTTCCAGCCAGTCTTCCCCAAGCCTGTAGCATTCATGGGGTTGTTGCGACCAAAGTGCAGGACCCGGCACATGGCCTTGTTGAACCTCATACAATTGGCCTTGGCCCATAGATCGAGCCTGTCCAGATCCCCCTGCAGAGCCTTCCTACCCTCGAGCAGATCAACCCTCCCTCCCAACTTGGTGTCATCCACAAACTTACTGCAGATGCACTCGATCCCCTTGTCCAGATCATTGATGAAGATATTAATCAGAACCGGCCCCAGTACTGAGCCCTGGGGAACACCACTGGGTGACCCACCGCCAACTGGTTTTAACTCCATTTACCATAACCCTCTGGGCTCCTCCATCCAGCCAGGTGTTTACCCAGCGATGAGTACGCATGTCTAAGCCATGTGCTGCCAGCTTCTCAAGGAGTATGCCATGAGAGACAGTGTCAAAGGCCTTACTGAAGTCCACGTAGACATCCACAACTTTCCCCTCAACCACTAGGTGGGTCACCTGGTCATGGAAGGAGGTGAGGTTGGTGAAGCAGGACTTGCTTTTCATGAACCCATGCTGGCTGGACCTGATCCCCTGGTTTTCCTGCACCTGCCGTGTGAGCACACTCAAGATGAGCCACTCCATAATCTTCCCCGGTACCGAGGTCAGGCTGACAGGCCTGTAGTTCCCTGGATCCTCCCTCTGATCCTTCTTGTAAATGGGCATCACATTGGCAAGACTCCAGTCATCTGGGACCATAGATCAGAAAGGTGAAAAAAAAGGCATATTTCAAGACAGCTGCATGTCTGATGACTGCTGGACTAATATATATTGAGTTCTCAAAAAATCAAGAACTTGAGTCATCAACAAATGTCAACAGAACAGTTGTTTAGAAACTATTACTTAGGTAGTATTTTGTTTCTCAAAATATAGCAATGTTAGCAGTTTTTCAGTTACTGTTTCTGAATAATTCCTTCTTTTTTCTTATTTTTCTAGCCAATAACATTTTGATCAATTTTTATAATGAAGGTTTTTCTTGATTAAGAGAAGACTTATCAATGTTTATATTATAAAACCAGACACTATAATTGTAATTTGTCATAACAGAGCATTTTTTGAGACTACAAGTTCATAGAAGATCATGAATTCCAGTGGCTGGCTAAACTACAAAGAAATGTGCAACAGGTTTATCTAATTGCAATAGGCATTTTGGATAAAATTCCATCTGGCGTATGGTCCCAGCAATTCCCAGCTGGTTCATGGTCCGTTGCATTGTCTACAGCAGCCCCTGGTGGGTTAACACTGGGCAGCAAATCAAAAAGCTGCTTCTGGCTTTCTAACAGACACCCAATGGCTGAAATTCAACACATTAAAAGCTGTATCAGTAAGACTCAAAAAGTGCAGTGGTAATGAGGAAGAAAAAATAATTGCATCAAGGGAATAAAAATATTCATGTGGCCTAGCTGGGAAATTATCTATCCTTTATGATCAGAAATTAGAACAATTCTGAAGTATTAAGGGTAGCAATGAAGAGTTGTACTGTAACTTAGTGACTTAAACACTAACCTTGTCTTTTGCCACAGCTTTCTTCTTAACACCCTAGAAAAGTGAATGTATGAGGGTGAGCAAGGGGGTAGAGATGTAGGCAAAGCTTAATTGCATTGACTGGATAAAGACTGTCCACCCACCTGTATTGATTTCTATATTCTTCATGCGCTTAAATGGTTAGCAATACTGAGCGGTTTTTTACCATTACAAGTTATCTACATGATATGGAAGACTTAAGAATCTCCTTCAAAATTTTGTGAACAGTCTTTTGTGGACAAAATGGAAGAAGTAAAATCCCAAATTTGAAGATGCAAAAGGTATGTTAATGTATTTCATGTCTCTTTCCATTTGAAGGGAACTATATCTTTCTGTGAATACAGACACCTGCAGTGGGATTTTTAATTGATTCTTACAAGGTTTTGTGTGATAACAGTGCATCTCACACTTCAGTTTCATCAGAAAAATAAAATTGAGGTATTTCACCTGATAGAGTCCCATAGAGTTTCATAGATTTCTAAAAATGTAATAATCAAAAGGAGAAAAAGAAGTTCTTTCTGTCTATCTCAATTAAAAATTTTGTGTCACTGAAGTATAAGCATGCATTCCTGGCCCACTGAAATTATTGATTCTTTTCCTTACTGTAATTACTAACTTTGGAATAGAAGATGTCTATTTATCCATGGATTTTTTTTCTATGAAAAATACTAAGACACTGTTAAAACCTAAGAAAGCTCTATTTACTGGAAAGCAAATGTAGAAGATAACTATTTGACAATCTTTATAGATGACAATTTCTAACGAGAAAAACATTTAAATTGTACTCATTGTTCATTAATATCTACTAAATCTATTTCTATTACATGCATTATTACTATCTGATAGAATTAAATAAGGAATTGTCTGGATGCAAAAGACAAAGTTAAATTTTACATTACAAGAAGGAATATTTACTGTCAGATTTATGCGTGCAGAACACCACAAGTGACTGGGAATACATGACATTCTACATTAAAAATATTTCATATGAAAGCAAAATAAGAATGAAATAAAAATTCTCCACAAAATATCATAGAACCAGAGAATCATAGAATAGTTTGGGTTGGAAG
>VYZV01020056.1:0-12332 GCA_013401275.1 Pandion haliaetus | reverse complement strand
TAAAAGTGAAGAAAATAATAATAGTTTGAAATGAACTATTAAAATAATCAGCTTACATATTAAAAGTACTTTCAGGAGAAAAACAATTATATAATTTATGATATCTAAATATTAGTGATAAAAAGTTGAGAAAAAAGTAGTTAAAAAGAAGGGCTCTTAAGAATACAAAAATGCTGAAATCTAGTGAGAAGCTCACCAGTGCGTTAAAGTAGTAACTCAAATAGTATATTCCAAAATCATTATATAGTTAAGTGATGCTAATATTTAACAATGCCTTTTTCACAGCAAATATCAATAAAGAGCTCCTCCATAAATGAGTATTAAAGGAGGTCTCTGAGCATCATAAGCTGTAACCAAAATCCTTTACAGTGTATTGCAGTGCAGAGATAAGTCATCAGTGTTGGAAGTAGTTAAAAACAAACCTCCATGATTTTACATAAAGGATATACATCCTTATAACTAAAGACTGTGTCTTCACAAGTCTCTAAAAGACTATGTCTGGTACACAGTAACATTTTTAAGGGTTCTCATTGTATAAAGCCTTCATTCTGGAATTTCGAGATTAAGCTACTTAATAGTGCCAGCCTAAAATTTCCTTTCTTTCAGTTTCTTCTGTGGGCTCAGATATTATTTTATGAAACTAATGTCTGAAGTTTCAAACACATTCTTAGGAAATATTTCCTTCATTACTTAAAAAGATGAAATTAGCATTCTTAAAAACCACAGGATCCAAAAATCCCTGCTGGGTTGTATGGAATGCTCCAACTGAGATAATATAATAGTGTGTTACTCAAGGGAGATACTTGCCAGTGTTTGACCTAGAACCAATCAGTTAAATATAATTTTGAGCATATCTGCATTTCAGGATAAAATACTAGGTCCTAAAATATGCATATATGTTCCAGGTTTAACAGAAAAGACATTTCTTTTTATGATACATGTGGTCTTCAAGAATTCACTACTGTTGTGCTGACAAAGCTACTTGTTTTACAATTGCAATTCAAAATGCTGTTCAGATTCAGACAATTTACTCTTTGCTTCCATTTTTTTGCAGTATATTCATGCAATTATAATCATGCAGGCACCCAGCTGTTTGTATCCCTGTCTCTCTGACGTGTCTTTATAAATGATCTCTTTTTGTAAGAAATTAAGTAGGTCAGTCAAATTCCAGCATGCTATGAATCAAGTGGCCCAGATTCATTTCAGTGCAAGCTATTAATGTTCAGATTGTCTTTATTGAGTCATGCATGATCAGCAATGGAAGGATACACAGAAATTTCCTGAACTTGGGCAATCAAGATAAAGGTCAGGACACTCACAGCCCATTTCTCTTTTGCATTTCTTGCTTTCTCAAAAAGGACAAAGACCCAATGCAGAGCCGTGGCGCCATTACTCTCGCCAATCAGAGAGTTTTTAATATCCAGAAGTTCCTGTTTATTTTACTGACTAGCAAACAGAAGAGGTCCTTGTGGGAGTCAGTTATGTTTTTAGATGCATTTTATAGAGTTTATTATGATACCTAGAATATAGGAAGCATGTTATCTTTAAAAGTAGGTGTCTCAAAAGAACAAAATCATGTAGCAGCCCAGGGCATCCATTCTCCCATCTCTTCTGCCTTCTGCTTGTTATCCTCAAACGGTTATGTACACAGTAGGCTTTTACTTAGATTGTAAACTTCCGAGGACAGAACTGGTCTTTTGCTTTGTGTCTATGTATGCATGCATGCATATGTATGCATGTTATCTAGCACTGGAGAATCCTGGACTATGCTCTATATAAAATCAAAATACAGATAGTAAATAATAATCATGCGTGGTCTTAACTGTGGTTATCTGTTATTGCTGCTGCCCTGTGTCCTTTCTTCTCCAAATTGGTGAAGACAATTGCCATTTGGTGGCCAGGTTCCTAATTAGTCCTGAGCATATAGCCAGTTTTATGTCAAATGCTTTCAGTCTTTTGTTAGCTGTCCTTCACATAAGTAAAACCAGTGCATGTAGGAAGAATTTTTTTACATACCCTTTCTGTATTCATTCTCTGTATGTATCCTCCCACTTGTTTTTCTACCTTTTGGGCAATTTTCCCGTGCAACACTAACAAATACATTATTTGCTGTCATGTTCTTCCTTTCTTAGTTTTAAAAAGGAGTCTGCAGAACATGTGTATGCATCTCTAGTATCTTGGTTGGAGCTAATTCAGAATCCTAAAATTACTGCCTTCTTGTCTTTCTAATTTGACCTTTTTCTGATGCTATAATGAAGGGATGGAGCTCCAGATGAGGAAGGCAGCTGGGTAATCTGCTCTGACTGCGTAGGGCTGTCAGAGTTGGGCATTGTTTCTCAAAAAGGGTTTTGACATCTTAATGTATTATGAATCCCCAGCCTTGGAGATATTCAAAAGCTGTCTGGACACGGTCCTGGGCAGCTGGCTGTAGGTGACCCTGCTTGAGCAGGAGAGTTGGACCAAATGACATGCACAGGTCCCTTCCAACCTCAACCATTCTGTGTTTCTCTGAACCTCTAACTGCATGTCTCATCTATACTGTTCATGACTGATTGCTGCGCTTCTGTGAGGGTGGATATTGCCTCAAAAGTCTTGTACCTGATTCTGTTCACAGACATATCCCTTCTTACTATTTAATATCAGGAAAAATTTCTTTACTGAAAGGGTTGTCAGGCATTGGAACAGCTGCCCAGGGAAGTGGTTGAGTCACCATCCCTGGAGGTGTTCAAAAAGCACGTAGATGAGGCGCTTCAGGACATGGTTTAGTGGGCAAGGTTGATGGTTGGACTCGATGATCTTAAAGGTCTTTTCCAACCTAAATGATTCTATGATTCTATTCTATGATCCTATCTCAATGTATCTTCCTCCAGATCAATTCAAAGTTAATGGTCTCAATTAATGTGTAAAGTTAGTTTCAGAGAATCTATATGCAACATATGTTAACCTGTCCTTTCTCTTGCTCTCCCCTGAAATCCTTAGTTCAAATCTAGTCATGCATTCTCATACCCATGCCACAATATCTGAAGTTTAATCACTTCAAAATTCACATGGATTCTGTGAAAATCTAGCTTATTTTGAGAGAGAGGGAGTCAATGTTAGGCTAGTTCATCATTTGAGCATGGCCTCCAACTATAATGGAGAACTTTAGAGATACTGTCTTTCAGATTTTGAAATGTGCAAAGATCATACTATAAATATTGCAGAACGACAGCGTTTCCATACAGCTTTGCATGGTCATTGGTCTGCACAATGACTAAATTTTGTTACATGTTAACTCATAGTTGAGATGATGATCAGTAACAGTGCTTTGAATGTTTTCATTTTAATATGACATTAGAGACTAACTGGAAAATAATGCTAGACATAAATTGTCTTTCTTCTTCTCAAAGCCATATGAGGGGCTAAGGCTTCAGGACCTGCGAAGGCTTAAGGACATGCTGATCGTGGAATCTGCTGACATGCTCCAAGCCCCGCTCTTTACTGCAGAAGCTCTACTTCGGGCACATGGTAAACCAAACCCTTAAAGACTAAACTGTTTTCAGCAAAATCATAATTGCAGTTGTATGTTTAGTTTTTATTTCCAAGTAAAAGAGAAGTAACAGTTAATCACATACCAGGAAACGGTTCACACGATACTTCAGAGAGAAGTACATCTGCAGGATGTCAAAAAGCGTTGAGGCAGACAGGGAAACTGACAGGAAAGTGATTCAAACTAGGAATTATAATGGAAGACATTTCAACTTAAGCAGTGTGGAGAAACAGAGATTTCCTGTTTTAGTGAGAGACACAGAAGTAGAACTTGCATGGTTTTATATGTCAAAAAAGTCAAATTGATAGTACCTATTTTTGTCAGACCATTGGTTTTCTTCCGCTATATATTTGTATATAAAACTGGATCAAAAATTTATTTATTTATTTATTGTTGCAATAAAAGCAGTCTGACCATTGTAATAAATGGCTGGAAATTGTCTTGGGGTTTAAAGCATGTGAGTGTGTGTCCTTTGAAGGATTTTTATAGTTACTTTTTTAATACAGGGTATACTTTTCCATGTGTATATCTGTAACTAGTTCAATTTCACTGAAATCAGTCTGCGCTCTTGTCATGTAATTTAAACTGGGGTTGTCAGAATGGGGATATACTGAATTCAGTGTGTTTGCTCCAAACAAAAGTATCTCTGAAACTCAGTGGAAGCTTTAGGCTTTGAATCAGTGATTCAAAACAAGTGCTTACTGAAGCATCTGCATTGTTACTGTATGCCAAAGGAACTACTCAGGCAGTTAATGGTTTGCATGCTCATCACCATATTGCTGGATTACGCTTTCATACCCTATTATTTTTGTGTGGGCTTCTTGTGAAAATAAAAGGGAAAGGGAAAAGTGAAATAGAGAACATTATTTTAAACCCACAACATTTGGCAGACTTTCATGAGGGGGTATGGTACCTGAAACTCATCTCTTTTACATTATTTTCAATAGTTGGTATCTGTGTTCCTTTTAACATTGAATTAAGTCACGTGAACTTGTGCCAGTCTGATGATACTTAAAGCACAGTCTTTGCATATGTTTTTTTAATATTGATTATTTGTATAATTCTTATAATGTATTTATAGTACATGCAATATTTGAATGCTGTTTTGGATTCTCAGAATACTCTCATTAAGGCTAAATATTACTAAATATTTGATTAAGTGTGTAGGCAGATTGTGTAACCTGTGCAGTTATTTTGAAGAAAATTATGGCAATACAGTTTGAACTCGCAGTACAATCTGTGATAAGTCCAAAGCAGTGAGGTTGATGTAAACTGTGGAGAAATGTATGCCAGCAGCTAGCAAGCAGGAATTGAAAGTTGAGAAGAAATCAGTCTGTGTTGGAAAGGTCATTCTACTGATGTTGCCTTAGTGATGTAGCAATAACTTAACGCAATTGGCCAGTGCACAGAAGGAAGCACAGACAATTTGCAAATTATGAGAAAGTAAACTATTTTGCCTGTAGCTGTAGTCATACACTGGAAATTATTCAAACAGAATTTATTTTATTTGAAATGAAGACATAGAATTGGTTCAGCCTAGTAAAAGGAATAAGTGAGCTATTTACAAAGGCTTAGACAATTGGGAAACGTCAAATGCCAAATTATAAAGTTTTTGCATTTAATCTTGAAATTTATAAAAGAATAATTTGAAGTCTTAACTTAATTCACACTTAATGTATGAAAAGCATGTTTTAAATTCTTGGAAAGATCATTCTTATGTACTACTTTCAATAGTTTACACGCAGGTAATATTTAATCCAGCAAACTTTGCTTTCTTTTATCATACAACTATACCAATTTACTAACACAGGCTGTNGGGTTTTTTTTTTTTTTTTTTTAATCAAGAGACAGAAGTGTGTGGAGTAACAGCCAAGATAAAAACTGTTATTATGGCAGTCATGAAAATAAATAACTTTACAGTTTTTCTACAAGTGTTTTTTCAACATTGTTCCTGTTTCTGTTCTAGTTCATTATACAGCAGTTGATTTCAGGATAGAAGAGAGTCAATTTAGCAAATATAACTACCTCATATTTTACTAAAACTCATAAGTTAAGAATCCATTTAGTAGCATGTCTTAACCCTGGGTAATCTTAAAGATACAGTACAAACAAAGGAGCTCAAGAAAACTTTTAGCAAATTATATCTGTATCTTAGCATCAGTCAGCTCCCCTCTGAAAGATGATAAATTCAGGGTAATTTGAAAAATGCTAATAAAATTAATAATTTTTGAAGTGTAAATATGTTCAGCGTCCATGTCTTTAAACAAATGAAATGAAATTAACCCATAATATGGTTTTAGATTCAAATCCATATAGGAATTTGATAGATTTATATTTAAATAAGAACTTTTAAGTATTTTTAATAGAAAAAATATTAAAATAGAAAACTATTCTTAAGATATCTTTAGCATTACTGTTAGGAATCAGAAACAGAAGACATTTCAAACAATGATTAAGAAAGATTTTATTTACTTTTAAGGTCTTCATGCATAATAAAATTTGTTTCGCTGGTTCTTTTTTGTATATAATTGGGCAACGTTAATTATGAATGAAAGTAAAGCATTCAATAACAATTATAGAATCAAAATGTGATAAGAATATATGAAATTTTTTTTGCAATCAGTTGGGGGGGTGGGTTCTTTTTTTTTTTTTTTTTTTTCCCCAGAAATACATCACTCATCAGACTGGTAACTCATCAGGTCGCAAATCCCTTTGTAATCTAGTTGTATCTTAGTCTTCTTCCTTCATTTGTAGCACTTGGCTTCATCTTCTTAAAAAAGCACAATAGATAAAAGTGAATGCATATTGAACAATTACTTTTTTCATAGAAAGGGAAAATATTGAAAATTCTGTGGTGCGAGGGCTGTAGTATTTTGATCTGTCTTTGCAAGTCACTGCAGTTCTGGTTTCTGATTGACTCTCCTGGCTACTACAATTACGGAAAATAAATAATAAAAATAATTTTATTTAAGACTGATATTACAGGGAAAGGAGATGCTTGTGATGCAATTATTTACATAAATACATTGCATTGTATATTATCTTGGAATGTGTTCTGTAACATTTAGTGTCTAAAGTTCCATTCATACTTTAACATATTTATTTATTTCTAAATTTTTTAGCTTAGTGTTTATATATTCTTTCAAGGGTGCAGTTACAAAATATATTTTAAAAATTGTCAGCTGCAAAATTTCCTGTATCTGTATATTTATTGAAGACTGGGACAGGGAGAAGTTACTTGAAGCATGGATGTCTAATCCGGAGAACTGCTGTCAGCGTTCAGGGGTTCAGATGCCAACTCCCCCTCCAAGTGGATACAACGCATGGGATACGCTCCCTTCTCCACGAACTCCACGCACTACTCGCTCTTCTGTAACTTCCCCTGATGAAATGAGCCCCTCAACAGGAGATATTGAGACAGCTGTGGTAGGTTTATAAATAGATCTGAAACTAGTAGGGCAAAAGAGCTTATTTCTAAACATAGCGCATCTATGTGGACAGGAGAGCTGCATTGTCATCTCATTCTGAAAATACATTTGTAAAGGTGTAAAGTGTTTTCTCTTTCCAAAAGTGAACAGAGAAGTTGACACCTTAAACATTCTATACAATAACACAGTCAAGCATCTGGCTAATAAAAAGCACTCTGTTTTCACCTTGGCTGTCACTCACAAAGTAGCATTTTAGCCAGGTCCAGTCACATCAGTGCATTTGGCTCTTTTGAGCTTCTCTTCTCATCTCATACTTATCAAGATGTTCACTTTCATTGTATCCATTTCCTTGAATGTACCCAATGCTGTGAACCCTGCCTTTTGAAAATTTTTCCTTTAGAAAACAAAATTCTCTTTGTCTGCATTTTGAAATGTCAGCCCACTAGTGTACTGTAAGCTTATAATTACTTTTACTATGTGTGGGCTGCTTCAAGCGGTTTACAAGGCTATTGCAAATCTGAAATATGAAAGCGCCTTTCATTAAAATCAGTGTGGTTCTTTTGGAAGACAGAGTTCTTTTTTTAATAATCCGCAGCTGCAGCATTATAAAACTTTTGCTCCATGACCTAAGCATTTTTCTAGAATATTATATGCAGTCTTGCAAATGCATCATCCCTAGATCTCATATTAAAATTAAGATTTTGCATTCCTGTATAGAAATCTTCTATTTCTTTAATTGTAAAATGCTGAAAAAGAAGCTATATAGAAGGAATACTGTTATCATATGTTTATTTACATTAGCAGTTAAATACTGTCTGGGAATATTTCCTAGTTAAAATGTGTAATGAAAGATTACATGTCTTCAGTTTTACATTCTGTATTTTGTTTTTCATTGATGGTCCATAAGCCAGGAATGCAGGTTTGGATAGTGATTGCCATTCTAAATCTAGTGTGTCTAAATCCAAATCCAGAGTTATACATTTAGTATTCCTGTTCATTTAAAAATCTTATAAAGAGTTATCAAAATAATATTTCAAAATATTGTTTATGAAGTAATACATCTTTTCTGAAGTTTCTCATTTTGGCAGGAAAATGAAAACTAAAAGGTATAGATAAAATAAAACCACAAGCTGTAAAGCTCCTTCTCAGATTTTGCATTTACATCCTATCTTACAATTAAAACTGTTCCAGTAAATGTTCTGTACTTGATATTTTGAACTCAGGGCTTCATGAAATTCCTTATTTTAAAATTAAATTTTAAACAAAATTGAAAACTCATATGAATTTAATACTGAACATTTTTGATGCATTGTTGACTTCTAAAATATTTAATTTTGGCAAGCCAATAAGCTGAAATGACTGAAACAACAATAAATGCCTTCACTGAGTTTTGCACTTTAAAGGCTGACTTTTTTGGTTTGGTTTGGTTTTGGCTGTAACACAAATGCTTTTAAAAAGTGGCATACCATAGGCTAACTTTTTTAAAATATCCTCCGTGTGTATAATATCTAATGTATTGAAAGTTGAAGTAAATTTTCATGGAGTCTTTGTTCCAATGGAATGAAAAATCTGTTTGTACTCCTTGAAGAACATGAACATTTATTTTCACGCCTAACCACAAGCAATGAGTAGTTTCATCCCTATGCTTTAAGTGTTTTCAGGGAAAGGGTTTCAATATTCAATGTTACTTTTTCTATAGTAGCTAGTTGTATAAAATTCAGCAGTGGTATCTTCTGTTGGAATATTTGTAGCTTAACTTACTCTTTATTTGGATTGAAAGCCTCAAAGTATTTTTTTAAAAAAGTATTTATGTAGATTATTACTTAAAATAGTTGCTGCTGTTGCACAACCAAATTGCTCCACCTTGATTTGGACCTGATTGTGCAAGATGCTAAATATTTCTTGTAGCCTCTGTCATCTCCAAACTCCATTTCTGGCTGCCTGTGAAGCTGATAAAAAATTCAGGTCCCTTTTGTCCCTAGAACTCTTTAACTCTGAGGTCCCAGTACTCTGCAGGGTGAAGCACTAAGTGAGCTGGAGGACATGATGGAAGGCACCCCAAAATGTGCTGTTTGGATAGTGTGGTATAGAAACAGAGATGCCTAATCTTTCCCATTTCTATTTCGGTAGCTTAAATAACTTTTTGTCTGGCTACAGTTAATTTTTTTCCCCTACTGAGCACTTCTTTACATTTTTGCTGAGGTTTTCCACTGTAATGTCTGCTGCTAACAATATGAAAGGCTTTAGGGTATCTCTTAATCAGAAATATTTTTTTCATCTACAGTGTGACATTTGCATGTCTAATATTTCTGTGTTTGAAGACCCAGTGGATATGCCTTGTGGACATGACTTCTGCAGAGCATGCTGGGAGGCGTGAGTATATGTACTTTTCTATCTTTTGAGAAACTTTCATACTTGCCATTTTGAAGAGGGAAGGACAGAGACCATAAACAGCTAATGTTAAAGTACTGTTTGGGTTTCAAAGAGTTGCTGGTTTGGCCCTATCGAATATTTAAGCTGTCACTCAAAGTGGCCATCAGCTGTTTTAGGTTTACATAATGTTTGGTTTGGTCCTGATTTAGTAAAACTCTTAAGCAAATGTTTCAAGCCTGTGTGTAAATGGATGAGCCTACTCTTGATTTGCTGAGTGTGTGTGTGGTGTTGGTGGCATTGGGGTTTACACTTTCTAAATTAAGCACATGCTTAATTCCTTCTCTTAGTTTAGCACACTAAACTTAGGCATCGTAAATCCATTTCCAGTCAGAAGAGCAATTAAAATGCTTTCTTACATTCAGGGTTAATAGCTGAGGAGTAGATTTAGCTTGAAAGTTCTATTAGTGTAATGCTTTTGTTACTATGTAATGGGTTTTTTTTAAGTCAGGATAGTCATGCTGGTAAAAAACTCAGACATGGATAGTTATGCTACTATAAATATTAATCATACGTCCCAGGAATAATTGTATCTGCATGCAATGCTTTTATATTCATCTTTTCCCCATTCAGGAGATTGTACTACTTGAACTGTACCACTATAGTGTCTTGTTATAGTGTCATATCAGCACAGCTAGTCACCTATTGCAGATCAGCCTGATTTTTATGAACCCATTCCTCCCGTGTTAAGGAAGAGCACTTTCTCTTCCATATAAGCTTTTAGAATGCAATTCTTTTCAGTGGCAAGAAAATGAACAGTCATGCTTCTGTTGTCTTGCAAATTGTTATGCAGCGATGTAGAAGAAGTTAGCAAGAGATGACTGGCTTGACATGGTGCTTCTAAATTGGGTGCTGGACTATGTGTACTGCAATTTGTGCGCACGCTCAGAGCTACAGTTCAATGTCAAGCAAGTGTTTGTGGTGGCACACCGAGGGTGGGATTCGTCTTTCTGAGCCAATCAATCATTTCTGAGTTACTAGGAGCATAGCCAGGACTGAGTTATCCCATTCTAAGATAGGAGTCTAAGATGGGGTGAATTGGTAAGTGTTTCTACCTTAACTAGTAAAGGATCCCAGGTGACTAACTTAGAATAGCTGCCTGTCCTTTACATGATCAAAGTTAGATGAGATGCGTATCATCCTTGAAGTTAGATTAATAAGTAAGTTACATCTTTTAAACTAAGCAACCTTGTGCACTGCTAGTTAAAAGTCCAGCTTTCAGCAGATTTCTGAGCTCGTTCTGTCTTGCATTCTTGGGGACAATAAAGGCCTCCATTTAGAAATTTGTTTTCAAGAACAGACCTATTTAGACTATCACAGTTGTAAAAATTAATTGCACATTGAATTAATTATTTCCTAGATTAATTACACTTACATGTTCTGTTTCTGATTTAAGTTAGAAGTAATGCTCAGTTTAATTAAACATTGCAGAGCTGTCTCTGATAAATGGCAAGGTTGGAAACCACAAACACATAGGGCTAAGCATAGCTTATGGTGCTCACTTTTGAACCATGACAGTGTTCTTTTATTTTTTTTTAATTACGCTGTTCATCAAATCTGTAGCCCTTTTGAGCAGAAAGGGATACTTCCTATTCTTTGTTTAAAAATTGATTAATGTGAATGTCTGTGAACCTAGTATAAAGTATTCAGCAGCCTTTTAATTTTTACTTTTTATTCACAAATACTGACTGACAAAATTCTGGCAGATTTTTGAATCTGAAAATTCAGGAGGGTGAAGCTCACAACATTTTTTGCCCAGCATATGATTGTTTCCAGCTTGTGCCTGTAGACATCATAGAAAGTGTGGTTTCCAAGGAGATGGACAAAAGATACCTTCAATTTGACATTAAGGTAAATTATCAAACTGTTCTTGTACTCTTGAACTGTATTTCATTTTATAATAACTTATAACTTCTATGTGAAATGCTGCAATACATCTGTAACTTTACAAGTAGAAATTCATAAATTAATATGTACACTGAATTATTGGCTGTCTTGTATGACATAATATCAATGTTTGATATACCACTGAGAAAAAAGAGATAATATTATATTTATTCCTTAAGCACAAATGCAATACTTCCATAATGTGTAACCTAATGCAGTATTAATAAAAAGATTTGATCAAACTAATATTTGTAACGGGTGATACGAAGCTTTTAATCAGACTTGTGTTGGCAATCTAAAATCTTTAAGTTTTTCGATTATTTTTATTACCAAGAGACTGTTTACATTCAGAAATAGTACCTGTTTCCATTTTTAGAATTTATTAGTACAAGTGAACTACTTAATTTTTTTTCCATCCAATGCTTATATGATTGTTATATATAGGAAGAGAAGTAGGAAAACCTTGATTTGGTTTTTCTGTTTGACTTTTTTATGTGTTTATTTCCATCATTGCAACTTGTTTTTAAAAGCAATCTTTTAATTCATCTTTTTTCTTTTATACTAGCATAGTAATGAACTACTCTTTGAGATAATGTGCTACTTTGTCAGTGGTGGCAGGGCAAAAGAAAGTAGAGAAATATTTTTTTGTTTACAATAAAATACTTTCTCTGTGTGACAAGTCTCTTTAATACACACTAAGAGTCTTCCACAATAACATGCAAATTAAATGACCAGATCTGATTAATCTTTTACATCTTCATATTGCAAGTGGCTGGTGATCAGCATAGGTTCGAAGCAAAGTAGTGAAAATTCCTTTTCCTCCTCATTTATTAGATGTAAGTTTTACAAAAGAAGATCGGCTCCATTAACCAAAAAAGATTGGAGGTAAATTCCTGAGTTAGTCTAGTTCTGACTTCAAGTTTATTGCGGGTGGGATATATTGTGGGATTTTTCTTTTAAACAATAAGGTAGGTTTTAATTCTTTTCAACTACAAGAGTCAGTTCTGTTAATGAGTGTATTGCGAGTGCATATATAGTAGAAGTTTACAGTAAGCCAT